>VXBX01001890.1:247133-276527 GCA_013400415.1 Scytalopus superciliaris | reverse complement strand
TGTTTTGTTGGGGGGGGGGTGGTTTGAGTGTGGGAAATGGGGTATGTTTGCTTATTTTGTAATTTTTTATTTAGTTTTTTTTAATGGAGGATATGGACATACCGAAATACTGCAAGTTCTTTGTAAAGAGAGTTAGGGACAGAACTGCTACATAGAAATGTAAGAAGGGGAGTAATAGATATTAGAAAAACTAGTTCTAAAAGGTGTTGTTCAAATTCTTAAAGATTGTAAGAGGAGGAAGAACAGGTTGTTGTTTAAATTGTGGCAAAGCTCTCATTAAAACCATTAGGGCCAGGTCAGACTTTGGGGACAGAAAAGGGATGGAACAGCAGGCAAATTGTAAGGATGCCAATAGGAGGAATACCTCGATGCAACTGGGTTAGTGTCAGTGTGTAAAGCATTAAAGAGGTATTAGCAGTTTATGCCTTCTGTGTTTGAAGGCAGCACATTCTCTTTGGTCATGCCATCATACATAAAGATTTTTG
The DNA here is from genome assembly GCA_013400415.1 of Scytalopus superciliaris. Classification (NCBI taxonomy): domain Eukaryota; kingdom Metazoa; phylum Chordata; class Aves; order Passeriformes; family Rhinocryptidae; genus Scytalopus; species Scytalopus superciliaris. Next base: position 276,042 of record VXBX01001890.1, on the reverse strand, counting down.
TCCAGTGAAGATTACTTTTAAAATCTTCCTGTAAAGCTTTCAGAATCTTAAATATAGATAATTTTTCTAAAAAACTTTGAAGTACTGTTGATGGTTTTCTTGAAGCTGCTACAAAATTGCTCACATATATCTGTGGTATAGAATTAGAGATCTATACAGAATTATTGTGCTTTTCCCCATGAAAAACATACATATTCCAAATAGAAAACTGCTATTACTATTATGACTCTGATGTTTTAAAACCACATTATTATTTCATAGTCAGGAAAATATTTTAGTGATTAACTGTGGTTGTCTTTGCTAGCGAACACCTCATTCATTCTGTCAGATAGTCCCTTCCTGGCAGTGAAAAGGACTGCAAACTCCTTCATATCCCAAATGGCTATATGGCTTGCTCTTGTGTTTTCCAGTAACTCTCTGGAGAATTCAGTTCTTACTTCACACTTTCCCATTTGATGTAATGGGTTTGTCTGCAATGTGGTACTGGCGTTGTTTTGTTTTGGGTTTTTTTTTCTTTTTTTAATATGAACACAGTTTTCAGAAAGTTCTTGAAAGCATCTTCTAATTGTGAAATTACTGTAAGGTTCCTACATCCTCCAAGAAAAGATAAAACAGAATAATTGTAGAGGGGGGAAAATGGATTTATATATTTGAGGATATTTGACAGATTTGAGTTGTTTCTCTTCCTGAAATTTGTGCAGAATGGATATTGCAGTATTTTGTCTAACATTGATATTGTTCACTTACACTGGAATTCTCAGTTAGCTGTGAGCTCCTCTCATGCTGTGAGTTCCTCAGAATGATGGTGTTATTCCTCCTCTTGTGTTGTGGCTGTGCCCTCAGTAACTTTTACTCATGTAAAGGTTCTGTACACAAATTTTTTATTTTCTTCTTCTTCATTTTTTTTTTAAGGGCTCAAAATATGCTGTAGTGTTATCCAGTCTCCTGTGTCATCACTGCTTTTCTCCTAAGACCTGTACTTATACATTTTCAAATAGCCACAGTGATGTGGTCTTAACTAGTCTAATGATCTGGGGTCATAAATACAGACAAAACTAGAGAGGAAAATGTGTATATTCATTCATTTCCTTTCTAAATGAACATGTATTTAATTTTTTTCTGATTTTTAAACATCCATTTTTAGAACTAAATAGTAGGCTTTCTGAATTTTTGAATTTTGCAGATCTTGAGGTTCAAATTTAAAGACTCTTTACCCCCAAAAAGACACTGTTCTTCCAAAGCCACAAAATCTGCATCCCCATATAAAATGCACAAGTAGAATTTATGTCTATTTCTTCACTGGGCTGGGTGTTGGATCAAAGGGAAGGTATTTATGAACCTGATGCTCCACCCCATAAACAGAGTAACAACATGAATAGGTCATTGTCTCCATCTGTGGTGATAACTATCCAATGATGGTGATTTTTTTCCCAAAGTAGATCTAGCCCAGTAAGTGAAGATCTGTAGAATTTCAACAGTCTGGAAATGATAAGCACAAATAGTGAACAAATAAATTACTGTGTGATTTCTTATGTGCAACTAAAATGAGCAGATTTAAGGACTTGCTTGGTAACCATTACAGATATGTTAAAAGCAGGAGAATTTAGCGTTTTTGTCTCCAATGTTTTGTATAATAGAGAGGTCACTGAAGACTAATGCAATTACAGCCTTTCTGACTGTTTTTTGCAGATGCCAAATGATGGTGGTCAGGTGATTGCTGAGAACACATGGGAGGGTGGGACACATCTTGTAGGAGATGCTCTGAATGGGACCAGACACGGAGACTGACTTAGCCATAGGAACACTCTGTCTGGAAAGGACACGCAACAATTAATTATGTGGTTAAATTTTTAGACACGTTCTGAATCTCAGAAGACTGTTTTGTGAACCTTTTGTTTCAAACCATTACAAGTTTTTCGAACCCAGCAAACACTTGCCTGAGGCCTTAGGATTTATGCCTGGAGGATTAAACACAGGCTCTGTAGTAGAGAATTCTGAAGACAGTGCCACAAGATGTTACAAAGGATCTGTTGGCAAGATGCTCACAGCTAGTAAAACATCCTGTCTTCCTTTTAATGTGAGAGTACACGGAGTACAGGAATCCCATCCTGCCAGTGATCTTTCATGATTACACTGGTAACTCCTGGTTCCCCTGTACTGTAGCTCTTCCTCTTGGGAGCCATTTAGTGATGACTCATTACCCGGAACGAAAGCAGCTGTATTTTGCGCTTCAGATTCAGTAGGTTTTGTGGTGGTTCTCATCAGGAATATAGAGGGAAAGGCACCTAAAGTATCACTAGTTATTGTGACTCAAATTATTTAGTACAGTTTTATGGAAAAGGTTGTGTTAGACTTAAAAAAATAATAGCTTCCTGTATACTGGCTGGTCAGTCAGATGGATTGGTGGTTTTTTAATGAGTCAATCAGTGAACAGAAAAGCTCTGAAACACTTTAATGTAGCTCTTGCTCAAGGGCCAAAGCAAATTCTCCTTCTTTGTGGAACCACTCTATGTCAAAAACATTTCTCTTGTATGTACATATAAAATATTTTACTACTGTACTTGGCATGGGTAGACAAATTGAGCTTCAATTTTCTTGTTTACCTACCTTTAAAATGACTAGTGTAGTTATATAAACTTAATCTGTAGAATCCTTTCAAATCATGTCTGCAAATAGTATTTTCTAAAAGGAAAAAATTGCCTCATTGTAACACTTTGTGTCAAAAAATACAGACAAATATTCCTTAAAAAGCAGCCAAAGGCAGGGAAACCAAATTAAAAAAAAAAAAAAAGTTTACATATAATCTGTATTTGGAAAAGACTCTGTAAGCATAGATCATTTAAAACTATGCTTAAATACAGGAGTTTGTAAGCATGACTAATCTAATAATAATCTTTCTACAGAACAGTGATGTATGTAATACAAAAAGCTCTTCAAAATGAAAAAAAAAAAAAAATCCATTTGGAGGGAGAAGTCAGAAGTCAGAAAGGAGGAGTTATGCAAACTGGGGGAAAACAAAATAATTCAGCTATCCCTGTGTATTGTCCACTTGGCCACCATGGTGGTTAAGCAATATTATTCATGCTTTTCCATGATACCAGGAGCTGAAGTTTCTATCTCCTGATAATGCCAAGGATGAATTCCGTGTACCTACAAACACACATTCAGCATGTCCCTGCCTGCATGACAGCCATGTCTCAACACAGGGAGGCCTCAACTGGGTGCACAAATAGTTGTATGACACTGTGCTTTTGCCTGACAAATTTTGTACATTTCTAAACAAATTTTGTAAGGGCCAAGTACAATCTTTTATCCAGGCTAGGGAAGTTATCTGGAACCGATGTTTTATAGGCATCAGCCAAACTGAGGACAATTTTCCTTCCCTGCAATTGCAGTAGAAGATGAAGTGTTCTCAAGCCATCTGTGGTGTACTAAGCCAGAGTCTTTGGAATAAAAAAATGTGTGCTCTGACCCGGGCAGAGTCATCACGCAGCTGATAAAGAATAACAAGTCATTCCCAGGAACAGCTGCTGCACCAAGAGAGGGGTCTAACCTTTCCAGTGTAAGTCAGGGTTGTTAGGCCCTTATCATCTCAAAAACTGCAACACTTCTTCTGAGTAACAGTTTACTGTGCAGACTGCTTTGCAGTTCCCAGAGGTGTGATCTCCAGTAAAACACTCATCTCCAAAATTGTCCTCTAAGACTCACTGCCAGCAGAGTCATCAGCTTAGTCCCACCATTTGTGTGTGTGTATAAACAGCAGATTTTTAAACAGTGTTTCAAATCTCTGTGGTAGCGGTAAATAATGTTTGCTGAGATGAACAGTCAGCTCTCCAGGAGTTTCCAACACATGTCCCCAGTAAATGTTAAGCAGAATGAGGTTCTGGTAATGCACAAAGTAATGGGCAGCATGGCCAGTGCAAGGCAGAGGCCTTTCCAGGCACAGAATTTGTGGTCCCATAGGATCCTTTGTCCACTGCAGATACAGTCAGTTCCTTTCTTCTGCCTAGTCACATGCCTGTTATTAAATTATTGCCATCTGTTAGTTGGAAACTCCCTGTAGAAGGACAAAAGGGCCAACTACAGGGACATCTGGCTTAAGGGAATTCTGCTTTACTTTGAAAAGTGACTTTTTTCTCATAACGTGTCAGTTGTGTATGTATCATAACATAAATGACACAGTAATAGTAGTGGGAAATATTCAGAAAGATGCTAGTTTTCAAACTTTCCACCTCAAATGGTTTGACTGAATTCCAGTTTTTTTCAAAACAGTTCCATAACTGCAACAAAGCACACAGGGATGTTTTCGGTTGGGTTTTGTTGGGGTTTTTTTTGTTTGTTTGTTTGTTCTTTTGGGCTGTTTTGGTTTGGTTTGTTTGTTTTGGGTTTTGTTTTGGTTTTTTTGTTTGTTTGTTTTTGGGGCTTTTTGGTGTATTGTGTGTGTCTGAAATACATAAAAAAAGGAAAATTAAGTTCATGTGTTATGCAATTTGACCTGCAGGGCATTGGTAGGCAGCATCTCCTGTGAATAAGGTCTTTTATTCATGTCAACTTTAGCATCTGAAATGATCAGGTAGTTTTGGAATATCTTGGCCAAGTGGCATTAGCTTATGTGTTTGCTTTCAAGCTTGACAAGAAAAATCTTATAGTATATCCAAATGGCTTTTTATTAATTACTTTTTAAATACAAATAATCCAAGTTTTGGATCAACAGGTCAGCTGTATGGAATTGCTCACCATGCTCCCTCAGTAGTTTGCTGCTGTATCAAAATACTCAAACATTACATCCATCCCTATCTGTAAATGTCACTGCATAATGGGAATGTAGCTGCAGGGTTACATCTTGTATACTCCTCTGTTGAAAATGGGACATCCTGTCTCTGCATGTGAATGACCCCATTTTTGTGAGAAACCAAAGCCTGTAATTATATACTAATATTTTGTAGAGGTGGGTGATTTCTTTTTGCTCTCATTAATCAAATTCTGAAGTGCTTCAAATTTTCCTTCCTTTGCAATGTTCTGCATAATGATAGTTAACATCAATGACTATTATTTACAATTTCAGTAAACATTTGTTATGGAAACCAAGCATGTTAGAGCCTGTTTCTAGTCGTTTATGTATGTGATGTATGTGACACAGTATAAATCACCTTAATATTTTCTTTGCATCTTCCACCTGTTTACTGTGATTGTTGCACAAAGTACCTAATTAACTGGGGAGAAGCTTCAGCTTTTAGAAGTCTAATGATGCATCAGATGGTGAGCCATTTTGACTCTTCCTGTGAAGTGAAGATAGGAAATCTTTTCCATTAGTACAGTATTTAGTATTTTCTAGCAAGCAAATGTCTTCTAACTTTAACTTGGTCACTTTTTAGTTAATATTCCCTTTCCTTTCCCTCCCTCTGCATTTTTACCCAAAAACTTTCTTCCTGTGATTTTAATCAAGTGTGACCTCCTCAAGGTGACGGAATTTCTGAATTTAACCATTCCTTTTCCTAATGAATTCTCTCCCCCGCCACAAAACAAAACAAAACAAAAAAGGAAAAAAAAAAAAGTGCAGTCCATTATGCTTAAGTATTTCTGTATTTCCAAAATGATCTCTACAGTTTTTGAAACCTGGGCAAAAAATTATTCAGAAGAGCTAAATGAAGGCGTTTTGAAATAACCATTAATAAAACAGTGAGGTTTGTTGCAGAAAGTATACAGAGCTGGAGGTGCAATTAAGCTCTTCTTCCCTCCCACTCCCCCCGTTCATGTACTGCTCAATGGAAACTCATTCTGGCAAAGACAAAAAGCTGTGGCTGAACATTGGTGGATGAGTCACTTAGAGAGAACTGGACAGAAAGAAAGAAAAAAAACCAACCACAAATCTCTGCTGCTTGATAAGAACAAAACTAGGTCCAGATGGTCTCTATTAATCTTCCCATATTTGCCTGAAGAACAGCAGAAAGAAAAATCCAGGGCCACGCTTGCATTTTCAGTAGTTTATGTTTTCTTGGTGCAACAGGAACTTTCAAGGACAGGGAAACCCTCTTCATCAGGTTTCTGCACAGATTGAGATCAATCAGGCTGTGCTGAGCACAATGGTGCTTGCAGAAGTGTTGATAACAATTTCGTTTCAAATAACAGTTCAATGACTGAAGACCAGTATGAATAAGTGAAAATACAGGAGTGACAAGTTCATTCATGTGTCATGACTTTGCAGAGGTCAGTGCAACCCAGAGTTCCAGTTGCAGAGGATCCCTGTTGAATTCTTGGCCAGATTCCAGGAGAGATGGAGTCCCTGGAGTAATGACAACAAGGCAAATCCTAATAAACCTGTGTGGGCTTAGAGTTTGAAATGTTTATGTGTTCAGCAGGTTTTGGTGGGTTTTCACAAGAAAACTGAAGTATGTTAGGCCATGTCCAGCCAAATTGCAACACTTGCTCTTTCATTTGGAGATGGGAAAGGTTTCCAAACAAAATTTCCTCTCCTTTGCTTTATTTTCAGAAATGACAGAAGTGTTTTGTTGTTGTTACCTTTCCTTCTGCTGCTTCCATACCAGTGTGAGACAGAAAGTTTGGTCTTGTATGATTTCAAAGCAAGGAACTAGAACTGTACAAACCTCCAAAAGTGGAACTATGTGATGACACACTTGGTGCCAGTGTGATAAAGAGGATGTTACCAGTACAGGCTGCAGTGTGTGTATGTGTGTCAGGCTGTGTGCAGGGCAGTACCTGTCCTTCTGCATCAGCAGTGTAAAGGCATCATGATTTCCACTATTACACTGTCAGGAAAATATCCTCGAAATAAAGGATTAAGAGTGTTTAAGAAACTGTGCAAAGCTACACGTATAATTCTAATTTATGCAGATTGGAGCTTCTGAGAGTGTTGGTTGATGATTAAAACTCTGTCAGACAAGACCCTTCACGTTTAAGTTGCAGCTCTGCATAGCCATTAGCTGCTGTGGTGGCCAGGCATCACTCGGCACTTATTAATCAATCCATTTAAATTCAGTGCAAAGGCAATGCAGGCTGTAATACACTTTTGAAGAACAATAATGTTAGGAAGCATAACTTTTTTGCAGAACTCATTGTGTTAAAACAAGTGTAAATCACCTTTGAAGTAGCTAGTCAACAGGTTTGGGCCTGAAATTCTTGGCTGAAATATTTCTTGCAGACTGATATGAAAAAGTGATTAGTTGCAGGCCAGAATGAAGTAAAACTGCTGGCAGCTGCTCTTTGAATTATCATACTTCGACTGCAAGCTGAAAACTGATGCTGTAAATCACAGTTTTAGTTCATCAGAAAAAAAAAAAATTAAACATAAGCAAAACAAGCACTACTGACTAAGGGAATGTGTGGATATGGGGAATATGGGCACAGCTGCCAAGCAAACCACACAACACTTCTCTGAATTCATGTCCCGTTGTGGTGAGGAGCAGTCACCAACCTTTGGCCACCTGCCTTCTCCTCACCACACACACCAGAAGCTGCCCCCTCTCCAGCTTTGCAAGGGAAGCAGGTGGAGCTGTGACTGGATGACTCTGTATGAGGGTTTGCAGCTTCTCTCTGACATTGTATCCCATCAGGGATGGGAGCAGCACGGTCACCTCCCCACAGCAGAGACCAGCCTGCAAATGTTCAGTGGTCAGCACAGCCAGCTTCAGCTTTGCAAAGGGCAGCACAGCAGTGGCGTGTCTTGCTTGGAACAGTTATCCTGATAGATTTTTCTTTGGGTTTAGTCAGGCCTTTTTTCAAAATGCAAAGTAAATTCCACACAGACATGGACTGAAAGAGGAGAAAAATAGCTCCAGACAGCCCTTAGAACTGAAGTGTCAGTGTGAGCAGCACCACAGAGGGAAATGGGGTTTGAGTTTCCCTTTAAACCCGACTTTAGCTGTGGACATGGGGAGGTTTTGTTGTTGAGTTGGTTTTTTTGGGGGGGTTTTGTTTCTTTTTATCTTGATGAAGGAGAAAAATCTTAGATTCAAAAAAGGCTTTTGCTTTTAAAAAGCTTGTTTGTTCTGGAAGAAAATTCAGAGGGAAAATTGATTTGAAAGACTCAAGAAAATGAAATGTACATTTCTGATGTTCAGCAACTTTGTTTTACATGTTAATGGTGTTTATAGATGGGAGATGCTTGACAAAGCACAAAGGTTTTTTTTACAACAGAAGTGACCCTCTACCACAACACAGCTGCATGGAAGAAAAGTTGCTTTAGTTATCAGCTTCATTTCCAGACTAGTTGGGTTTGTGCTTGTTTTGAAAAGTTCTACTATGCTTTCTTGGTTGCTTCCTTAGAGTTATCACAGCATTGCTATGCTTCTTGGAATGCAGTTTGTCAAAAGGAAGACAAGGGGAGAAATGAGCTAGACTTTTAAATTTCACAAGGTCGGCCAAAACCCACAATTTGTAAGTTCTTTTCTGGTTGCTTAGAGGATACAATGGGTGCCATGGAAGTGTTGTGAGCATTCATACTCCATCAATGATTTGATCTCAAAATGAAATAGCAAGCTAATTGTTATAGCCTTTTAAAGCACTGGTTTGGGTTGTTTCTGTGATGGTGGAATAGTCATCAGAAAGTGAAGGCAGGATTGCCATTGGAGACATTTAAAGAATGAAAAAAAAAAAAGAAGGCAAAAAAAAAAAAAGCTGATTCAAGTACTGCTGAGAATAGTCCAGCCCTGAATTTGATTTCCTACAGTATTCCATCAATGACAATTAATTCCCTGGTTAGTAGAAAGTGCCTTTTGCACTTTGCCATCAGCTGCTTGTAATATATTCCAACAAAGAAGCATAAGATGCAAAAATGCATTCTTTGCATAACTCAAGTGCTGCTAAGAAACAACAAAACATCATTTAAGTTAGATTGCAAATACCACAAGGAGCAAAATCTTCTGTGTAACATTCTTTCTGAAGAGTTCTGTTACAACACATTATACATGGTAGGAGCAATATTTATGGGATACAGGCACGTGAGGTTAAGAAATATAAATTAAAAACCAAGAGTGACTTAAATTGAGTCACCCTGATTTTATATAGAGCTAGACATGAAGAACTCACAATATCTGTTCACATTGTGGATTGATGGTGGTTTACTTCCAGCTGACAGTCAGCATAGAGCTGATCTCACACAGCCTCTCCACATGGAAAATGCAAATTTTTTAAAGCTAGGTCAGTCTGACTGCTGGCTGGTGTGCTTCTACTCTCATCCTGATTTCCAAGAAATCCTTCCTCTGAGATTTCTCACAGGCTGGTTGAACTGAGTTGAGAAAGACACACCTTGTCAGAAAGGATCTGGAGAGCTGAGAGGCAGCAGGACCATGCAACCACGATCAGGACAGCAGCCAGATGGATACAGGTGTCTGTAGATTTATGTCTGCTGTATCTGTCTGTGTCACTCAGCATAGCCCTTTGATCCCATATCAGAATTCTTCAGTCGTACTTAACCTAAACCAAAATTTTTAACTTTCACAAAGTACTTTAAACTGAACTAATGTCATTGCCCTTTCTTTCAGACTTTGGCAGGCATCACAACCTTTCTGCAAGTGTAGAATACAGACTGCTGAGGAGGGCAGACAAATACAGAGTGAAAGGAGAGTAGATGTAAAAACCAGTAAATAATATTAGTATGACAATCTGTAGCTCAGATGTAAAAATTGTTATATAATGCTAAAATGGTAATCTGTAGCAATATCTTATGCAAGTTCATCAAAAGACAGGATGCAAAAGTAGAGGAATGAGTCAGGTTTTAAAAATTTACCACTATTTAAGTTTGTAAAGATGGTCAAAGAACTATATGGCAATGAGTTTTCCAAAGGATGATCAAAGTGACATAGCTTCTACAAAAATGAAAATTATGAGACATTTACCTGAGAGAAAGTCTAATGGGAGTTTAGAGGAAATAATTAAATCAAAGCAAATGTACACAGGTCTCCTTGAAAAAAGATTCATCAATTAGAGCTGGGAAAAATATTGTATAAAAATTAGTCCAAAATTCTGTTTATTTAGCACCCTAAAAAGGACAAATAATGCAAACATGATGGGTATGTGATATCTGTGCAAAGTCCCAGATGTTAATTGAAAACTTCTTAGAATAGTTCATCTTGAATGTAGGAGGTGTTGGAAACAGGTAGTAAATCATTTAATCAAACTGAGAATAAAGCATTGGTGCTGGTGATGATTACAGTCATCTTTTCAGAACTATCTTAACTAATCCTGTGCTCTGGCTCATTTCTGCTTAAGCCAAAAGCAGCTGAAGTAGTTTTTTGGTGACCTCATTGCAGATAATGGACTATTTGGAATGTTGCTTATTTCCAAAGGGCTGGTCTTACACACACATATGCATTAGCATGGCTCATATTACCATTATACATAAGTGCTGTTCAGGCATGAACCAAGGGAGAGGAGATGTTTGAAACCTCTGTTTCTATTTTATTTGTTGCAGTACTTGTGCTTGGAATTCAGGGCTTCATCCCCTCAAACAGTCATGTCTTCCTGTCTGCAAACATTTGGATATTCAGAGATCTGATACTCACAGCTGCAAATTGCTACCACAAAAAAAGAAAATTGCGTAACTGTTAAAAGAAAATTATAGTAACAAAGCATTAAGTTTTTCATCAGGAAACTACAATAGAACAGTGTAGTTTAAGAGGTGTAGAACAGCCTTGAACGGAAAGAGTGAGCCAAAACAGCCATATGCGTGCAAAGAAAGAAATCAAAGTACTTCTGCAAAACTGAAGAATGGTCCTAGTCTCTTTAGCTAAAACAGCGTCTGAGAATGCAGCCAGTGATGCTTAGAAACTAAGGGAAGGAAAAGAAAAATCAAATCCTAGCTGTCAACTGGGCAGCATGAACCGCATAAACATCCACAGGTACAAGAAGCAACCTGGGGAGCCGCTGGATGGAGACCCCAATAACCACACAGACACAGCGGGTTGTGGGCTCAAAAGGGCAAAGTTTATTGAGGGGAGCGGCTTAGAAAGGGTTCGAGGGAAGGTTCCAGAAAACAGACTGTAACTGGGAGATGACTGGATAAAACCAGGGGTGTAGCCTGTAACTGGGCAATGGGGCAACCAATAGGGAACGGCTCAGCGAAGAACCAACAGGATAACCGGGTTCGGGACACTGGCGGGAAAACAGGGGTAGTGGCGGGAAGACCGTGAGGGGGATGAAAACAACATGGAGGGTTCTGAGGGGAAAAACAACAAGGGGAACGGCCATGACGGTAAAACATAAAAGACATAACTGAGAACTGCAACATGTTAAAATCTGCAACATCCAAACACCAAAACAGTCATGAACAACAGGGAAACATTCATGAAAGTCCAATACCACACTTAAACATGGTAAATCTTGTGTTTTGCTGAAAGTCCAATATGGCGCCTCCAAGGAGAATGTAGTAAGTTTAATGTCGCTCTCCAGCTCCACAGGATCTTCCTCGTATGTCCACCAGGTAAAGTGCTTTTTCCATATTTCATAGTCCACGTGTTCCCCAACAGCAACCACCACTAAATAAGCAGATATCCAAAGTGAAAAGGTCTAATTGATGGTTGTTTATTTTTGTCCTACCTGGCGTGATTTCCACAGCTCCAAGTAATCATCCACAGTATAGTACAATGATGTGCTTCTCCAGCACAGCAAGCTGGAACTTGGAAAAGAAAACCCAGCTGTGCAGATGTTGGCATGCCAGTGTTACACTTTTAAATCCAAAGGGCCCAGCCTCTCTTATTATTATTATTATTATTATTTTATTCTGGGTTACTTTATTTCTCTCTATTATAGTAAACAAGAAGTGTTTATTTTTAAACAGCTATAAAAACAGTTAAGTCCTAAAATAGGTGGAGCAAAACAAGGCTAAATGAGAATTCCTGTTTAATGCAGTCATGCATTCTACTTCCTATTTTGTACTAGAGACTGTTCTACAAACAGTTTTAGGGAACACAGGTATTCCCAATAATTCATGCTAAACATAAAAATCTACTTCACTTGAACGGTTCTTCTGCAAAACATTAATGCTATGAGCAATGGTATTATCTTACAAAGTTAGAAATATTTGGAATTATTTTGAGGATGTAGTTATATAGAAAAATTATGGTTAAACCCTGTCAGTTTTGGATGACATAACCTGGTCTTAAAATGCAAAACATACGTACAGTTTTTAAAAGACAAAGCCAAGGAGGAGGGGACATGGGAGGAGGTAAAAATGCCACAAAATAAAACATCAGTTTAGCAATATCTCGACCTGATAAGAAATTACTACTGTACCAAGCATGCAACTCTTCTGCAATTTTTCAGGGACTCTATTTTTCTTTATTTTGCATCTAATCATGTGCTTCAGTAGTGCCATAATTTATTATTAGGAACATATTTAAACTTTTTCAATGAGAAAGATTCAGGTGTCAAGGAGACTACTTACCTTTTTAGAAGAAAAAGTTATCATTTCTATGCCTTTATTTTATTCTGATATTTAATTAATCTTCTCATATGCTGAACTCTTTTTTTCTACAAAGCCAGTTTTTAGAGCATATTGTACTCTCCCGAGGTCATTGGAATTTACCTATTAGCCAGCATGGGTGATTGATTCCATATATATGTTTGTTTCAGTTCAACTGTCAGTCTTATTATGTAACTATTGGATAAAATTTGCTTTCAAAACCTCAATCAGCATCTCCATTTTTTTTTGTTAGGTAAATTTGGAGACAATTAAAATGCTTTATAAAATGGAAAAAAGCCCATGCAATAGTATCCTAAAATCATTGAGAAAAAAAAAAATTGTGTCACATGGCAAAGCAGAAATCCTGATCAGAATTCATTGTTTTTTCCTTTTAAGATGAAAGTTCTCATGATATCTAGATCATTTAAGAACATGTTATACATGTTGTGCGTACTGTAGCATCAATCATAGCTTACATAAGACATGTAGATAAATAGGTATTCTTTGAATTCTAAGCAGAACAAGTTCACTAAAGAAAAAAAGGAATCAATAATCACCAAAATATTATGAGTGTTTTTTCCTTTTTGCTGGTGCTTTTTTCCACTTGAACTTTTCTGGCAGGGCAGCCAAGTGCTGTTCACACTTGTGAAAATGAGATGGTTCTCTCTGAAATACAGGGAAACAGGGGCAAAGATACAACATGCAGCTGAAAGCTTTTGCATAAATTTTAAATAATGAGTGCAGAACAGTCTTCTATGAAGAGAGAGTGTTTTGAGAGATACAAAGGAGAGTATGAATGTTAGATCTTGGAAAATAAGGGAAGAGACATCTTGAATGTAGTATCCCTAAGAATCACTAGGGGAGAGAGTGAGATGGAACCTGCTGCTCTCCAGTCTGCTGTTGTGTGCTCTTGGCCTCTGTGGGTATGGTGATTAAAGCATAGACTAGACAACTCATCACTGGGACTCCTTCTCTCTTGTGGGCTTCTTTGTGTATTCCCTGCTTCTCCAAACTCTTTCCTTAAAACTTCATTTTAGCCTAAATAGTGTGGCAAAAAAAAAAAAAAAATGGAGTGTTGTAATAAGTAGAACCCAGGTTAGAACACCAGGAGATGAATTTTATAGCATTTTAGTACTAATGAGGGGAAAAAAGTGGAATTTGATGGAAAATAAATCAATTAAAGAAATAAATAATATGACCCAATCAAAAAAAAGAAAGGCCACAACATGTGAACAGAAGCATGAAACTATATGGAAAAATATTTGCAAAGACAGAATCTGTGATTTCACAAGGGCAAACCCAAGCATGTTATATTTTATCCCATCTGTTTATGTTGAAAACCAAATAGTACTCAGATTCCTATCCCTGAGAGCTTCTGAGCTCCAAAATGACAGTTGTTCACTGTTATGTCACTGCAGTGAGTCACCCTCCTCCCTTCACATCTATCTCTAACTACTTCAGATTATTCAGGTTTCTTTCTGAATGAAGGAAAACCCACTGGAACCTTAACCAATGTTTTTACTTTAAAATAACAACGCCTCAGAATACAGTCTGCAAAGATGTCAAATTCTCAGTGTACAGTCCTCTTTAATATATGTGTCCATACATTTTTGTAGTTTCTAACAATTTTAACTGGTGGGGTACCTGTGAGGCTGATTCAGATCAGACCCAAGGTGAGTATCTGGAGCTCAAGGTGGTTTCCCTTTGATGTCTGGAGTTCTGTGAGAGGTGCTATGACACCCTTTCCCTTCTCTCAGGGATCAAATCACCTGCCTGTTGTGGGAGTCCTTGGCCCAAATACACCTCTAACAAAACGAATGGTACAATTTTAGGTCAGGAATATGCCTGTAAGTTGCAGGTATGGAATTCTGGTAGCTTCCATAGATTCCTTTGGATGGCACTCCAAAAAGTACATTGATTCAATCAGTGTGTGCCACACTGTTACATACAAAGGTGGATATACACTGTTGTACTCTGAAGCTAATTAATTTTTATTTATTTCTTATCCTTTCACTTAGTATGTAAATTTCATTCTGTATTTAATGCAGGTGCTTTTGAAAGAACTGAATTTTCTTTCATCAAATTTCTTTGTGTTTGACATGCCTGCATACAGAATTTAGTCACTCTTCTTCACAAAGTCAGTGTAAAACAGTGTTGCAACAGTATCTTTCTCTGGTATGGAAAAAGAAGTCTGAGAAAATTAGACTTCTTACATATAACTGGGCCAAAATAATGACATCATGGAGCCCAACATCTTTAGTGCATGTGACAGCACAGACGCCTCTCTGGAGTGCCCACTGTAGGCAGTGGAATTATAACTGGGGTACATAGATATAGTGGGGGTTAGAACCAATATGTTTGCTCTGCTTGTTGTAATAGAAGAGAACCGGTTGGAAAAAAGGATACCTGGATATTTTAGTGGGTTATTTAATGATATGTTATCAAAGAGAATTGTCAGATATATTTACGAAAATAAAAATATGCATGTTTTTTCCTTTTCTAGCGTTAATTAGATGCTTTAAACATTCTAGAAACACAAGTAAATGATGAGCCTTCTTTTAGCGATTTATATATAATTTTCTTAGTGAATTAGTTGCTCTGCTTAAGGTAGTAACAGGCAATGCTTGAAATGGAATTTAGGAGCACCCACTTCCATTCCATGCTATATGTGCATGGCAAGCAGGAAGAGTTACTAATGACATTTCGCCATAAACAACTTCCAATATGCTGAATTTACATGTTTTATTTGTTTCCCAAAATATTCTAATTAAAATATCTATAAAAAGCATACTCAAGAATCATAAACTTTTCACAGACTTCAACTGATAGTCTTGGGAGTAAATTATAGCTATCAAAACATTTACAATACAGCACAACAAGAAACAAGGTTTGGAAGGAATTATATACAGTTGTATATAAACAAAGCTTTGGCAATGTCAAATCAAGAGGAGAGATTAATTTGATGGCTTGTTATTCTGTAGCTGCTCCGCAAGAATGCTTTATGCTTTTCTTGGAAGCAAGTGGTACCAGCTAGTATGGGAGGTGGAAATTAGAATAGGAGGAGTTCTGATCCAATACGGCAATTTTATTGTGTGACCAAAACCTCTTCTTTCCCATTTTTTTTTTATATATTGGATATAGTGCTTAGCTATAATCCATTGGCCAAGTATAGAGTTTCTCTAAGAGTACATACAAAAGGAGGGCAATATGTTTTCATGAATGAAATGTAAAGGCCAACTTACACAGAAAGGCAGATGGCCACCACTTAACACAGATTACTTCAGTGAGTGAAAATTGAGAAATCTTAAGCTTGTTTAATTTTTACAATTAGAAAAACTCCAAGAACATTTCTGAACATGCAGATTTCTGGAGTGACAGAAGATCCCCTACAGTTTGTGACTAATCCATAGCCTGATTAGTTGCAGAATGAGATGTAAACACAATCTAAGTTTGGAACTTCTTCTGCCATTGCAATTTCATGTTTGCAGAAGCTTCCTGAGAAAAGATAAACAGTCCTTAGAGGAGAAAAAAGTTCTTTCTACTAGGCCTAATAAGATTAAATCCTGAAAGGTAACAGCGTGTTTAACATCTGCTTGCCAATCCATAAGGCTGGATTATAGGCTTATGTTATAAAATATCTGCCAGGGGAGGCTGAAGAGTAAAATCACATCAGATCTTTTCTCTGAAAACAACCTTGAGTGTTCAGAGGTTACATCTTAGACTGTGAAAATATAACTCTTAAATACTCATTTTTAGTGGTTTCAAAGATAACACATTTTATGCAAAGACTGAAGGTTGATTTAGGCTGATCTTTACCAGTTATGGAACTTCTTTGTTAGGTTCTCATTTTTAGAGTGTTTGAATTAAAATTCAGTAGAAGTGGAGATGGGATTGGTAGTCTGAGTTCCTGAGGGGCATTAACACAGGCTTTTGCTGGCCAGGATTTGTTTTACATATGTTTAAGCTAGTTATGTGTGAACAAATTGTACAAATTACACTGTCTGCAACTTGGGCAGCCCCAGAGCTGAGCATTATTCAAATACAAAAATTTATTGTAAAAATCCTATGTCATTCAGAGTTTAGTTTTCTTTACTTAAGACAAAATGTAAGGACTTCATGCAGTCAGTTTTGGCAGCTTATGGGTAACAGTGTCTGTTTATATAACCAGAACTTATAATATTAGCACTGTGGAAATAGCAACTAAATAGAATTGAAATAAGGTATTATAGAGTGCCTA
The DNA here is from genome assembly GCA_013400415.1 of Scytalopus superciliaris. Classification (NCBI taxonomy): domain Eukaryota; kingdom Metazoa; phylum Chordata; class Aves; order Passeriformes; family Rhinocryptidae; genus Scytalopus; species Scytalopus superciliaris. The sequence continues at coordinate 259,387 of VXBX01001890.1, read as the reverse complement.
TGAAACTGAGGAGAGAGAGAAGATCTCTTTAAAGTTATGGGTGTTGTTTTTTTTACAGTAGTAATAAATTCATTAGTTGGCCTATTTTATTGTGAAGCTAGGGGAATTTGGTTACTTTTTCCATATACATACATTTATGAATTGGATTTTAGTTTGAATTTCAGCATAGTGCTCACTGATCTACAGCTATGATGCAATAGGTATATGATGCATGTGAGCTACTGTCTCCCCTAAATACTGTGTGGTATTACCATTATATTGCACACTTTCCACATCCTTGCTGATAGTATCAGCTGTCCAAGTCCCTCCTGATAATAATATCAATCCTTCCCATTTGTGGCAAGTTCCCTGCTTGAGATGATCCACAGCATCTTCAGCCTTCAGGTGTAATGAATACTTGGTTAAATCTTGTGTTTCCTGCACCTGAAACAGCTGAAGGAACATCTGTTGCATTGTATACATTGCTGATATTTGTACTGTTGAAAGGGATAACCTGTGGCCGGTTTTCTGCTTCAGAACAATTCTGAAGAATCACTCAAATTTCTTAGCCTGCAGCTACTGTCCTTGGCATTAGGAGGTTGAAAATGCACTTTTATTCCCCTTGATTTAAATGAAGCATCTTTGATACTTGATTGGAAATGCTTGACCTCAGGGCTATTTTTCCTGCAGCCTGAGTTCAACTGCTGTGCTTTGGTTACCAAGCCTGCTGTGCTTTGGGGGCAGCTTCGAATCAGACCTGCCACCTTCAGTAGAGGCAGGAGGCAGAGAGCAAGCAACTGCAGTGTGCTTTGGGAAGCTGCAGCAAAGTGGAGTTCAAATTTCCTGCTCGAAGTAGTAAGAGTCTTTCACACCATAAAGACTTTCAGGTAGTCTTAACCATCTGTGATGGTTGCTGTTGTACACATGATGTGCAGTATCTTGAGCCTTGAGGTTTGGTTAATGTCCAAAGAAGGGATGGCTCTTTCAGTGCCTGCTGGAGCAGCTGTGCCTCACATTGCTCCCAGCTGTGCGCCTTTTAATGTTGATGTTGGGTTCTGTAGTCTACCTTCTCAGAATTGTTTTGGATTGTCATTTTCAAACACTGTTCCTTTTATGTCTTTCATTATTGGAATGTTGGTCCTCTGATACTTGCAACTGGAAGCATAGAAATATTATAAAATTCACTGAAAGTGAGTTATTTGATGCTACATACTGATGTCATGTTAGGCACAAATCCTCATGAACTCGTTCAGATTTTCCAACTTTACTTAAAGTCTTTCAGTTCAAGGAGACTTTGATTAAATGCAGACTGAATCAAACACAAATAATAGCAGAGGGTATGGGTGGTGTTTACTTTGACTTTAGTACAGCTGAAGCCCCAGTTTTATTCAAAACCACAGCTAAAAATAACTTTATGATGGCAACTATGTGATAGCAACACTTTATGCTGTAGAAGGAACAAGGGGTAATAAAAACATTTTTAAACCAAGTCTTTGCTGGATATAAGGAATTTTACCTAATAAGCAAAGCTTGATTTAGCTTTTATACTTATTTCACTACTAATTCTGCTCTTCTTTTTATTTTATCCATCGTTATTATAAGTCTGACAAAAGAAGCAAAGCCAAAATAATTCCTCACCTGGCACATTTCATGGTCTTGAGGCAAGGGAAAGGAAATGGCCTTACTGTTTGCACAATGATAGTAAAGGCTTTGTAGAGTAACATACTTAAACCATAATCAATATGTCATGATAGCATTAGAAATATACGTAAACAGTATTATTAGTGTCTTTGAATGAAATGCAGTTAGGTTAGGCCTGCTGAGAAAGCATCTCTGCAACCCTTTGAACTCCTTAAAAAAAATCAGTAATTTTCCATTCTTTTCCATAAAACAAACTATGGACAGGGAATTTTGTTCATCTAAATGTTCAGCCTGACTCATTGAATGAAAGCAATGTAAATGAAACCTGAATTGCATCTGCGTTGTGTTATAATGAATAACGTCTGCTCACTAAGACACTGAGTCAAGGACATAGTTCTCTGTGGAAGGAAAATATTTTTGTGTTGCACTGGAAAAGCTGACAGGGATACATCTGTGTGCTCTGCTCCACATGCGGGACTCTAGAAATAATGCAAATTGTTGATTTGGCCAGGAGTAGGAAAAACATGGTTCGAGAATCACACCACTTTCTGCGTGACTAATTTTGAGAAGCAAATGCAATCCTGAGCATTTTTTTTTTTTATAAGTTTGCTTAGTTTGCCTTTCATATTTTGTATTCTTGTGGTATTAGCTTCAGTCTGGAATGTCTTAAGCAAAGTTCAACAAATAAATCAACAGCTATTTTAATTCAAGATAGATAACTGATTAGCAGAGCAGGATATGAAATAGGATATCTTAATATGGTCTGAATATTTCATGTATATGCATGCGGCTTTAAATAAACACTTTAGTTTCCTGAACAAGCAACCTTTGTTACAGAGTTTGAGAGGTTTGTATGATTTATATGAGGCCTGTTCTAAGCTCTCTAAACTTTTCTGATTTTGAATTTCACTGCAAGGTCAGTCCTGAATGTGAACAAACTTTAAGCATGACACTGGCCTTTCCTCTGGTCCAATTGCATAAAGCTACTTCAGTAGGTACAAGATTTCTTTCAGAATAATATGACAGTAGCACACCAAAATTTCTAAGAAGTCATGTCATAAAAGTAAACATTTTTATTCCTTTCAGTTGTGTATTACAAATGCTCATATATGCAATACTCATTTTACTACTGCAAGCACAATTCAGATGATACTTGAAAAAAGCATGCAAAAATGTTGAAAACCTGTATGACTTTGTAACAGATGTTGGTTGAAATAATTTTCCAGTGTTCAGATTAAAAAATGAGAGTTTTGTTTGGGATATAAGGGAAATACTCATTTAGTTGGTAATTACCTAGCCTGCTACTGCCAGAAGGAGGCTGGAAGACTTTGGGGTACTGAATCTTGCTGGCTGGCAGGACCAGAGTCCAAAATTTCACTGTATCAGCAAAACAGAAACAGTGACAGAAACACAAACTGCTGCTGCTTCTCCTGGTGTTATGATTTACCCAAGCATTGTTTGACTGACTGTGCTGATGGCTGGGGGTCATGTGTCCCAAAATTCAAGGCTCATCTTAACTAGAGCTTAGCACCCAAGAAAAACTTAGGTAAAGGGAGACTTCTGAGCCCAAAACTCTATCAAAAAAAAAAAACAAACAACAAAACAAACAAACAAAACCAACCCTCAAAGACATAGTAAAAACTGCTGCCAATTTTCACCTGGGCATCTCCTTGTTTTGCCGTTACAGTTCCTTTTGTACCTTATGCATTGCTCTCATGCATACCCAGAACTGCCTTTATCTGGGTATTTCAGAGCCTGTTTTCTACCCAGACTTGATTCTGGTCCAAGAACTAGACAGCTGAACAACTAAACAAGAGGCAGCCCCAGTGCAGTGCATGCTCCAGGAGCATATATAACACATTCTTGGGAAGCTGAGAACTTTGCAGTGTTAATAGTTGTAATTTAAACAAGGCCAAAAGAGTAACCTCTCACTGTACGGAACATGCATGCAGGAGCACACGTACTGCAGGGCACCCCTGCTTATACAGGTTTATTTTTACAAGCTCCAAGGAAAGCTCTGCTCTAAGTGTTAGGTAGACTGTTGCAGAAGGGGTTTCCAATTCCTTATCAGCCTGAAAGGACTCATTCCCATGTTTCCCCAGGGAGAGACTTTCACCACTGCTTGCCTTGGGCTCTTTGAGTGCTTTTGTCCATATATCAAAGGCTCTTGGTTTATTCCTACTGGAGTCTCCACAACTGTCTCATTCGTGCAAGTTGGAGGACACCTTTGCTGAGAAACTAATGTTCATTAGCATAAAATGCTTTTTTTATTTGTAGTCCTCTCTGCATAATAGATATGAAAATATAGTGTTTTATATATATATATATATAAAACATTTATAGGAACAACATTAAGTCACTGCAATGACATCTTAAGGTACATAAATCATTATTTATAATAAAAACACTAAAATTGCTATGGTCCACCTGTCAGGTGCTTGAAATTGTCTTGCTTTGTGAGTAAATTTGTGTTTAGAAAGTTTGTTTGCTTTAAAAAAAATACTGGTGCAATCCATATATATGGGTAAGCAATGCTTTTTATAAGTGATATTGCCATCCAAATTCAGTTATACTTTGTTTCCTACAGCTCTCAAGCCCTGAGAAGGATTTTATCTGCACACTACACCATTAGTCCAGTATTTACTTCAGCAGTATCATGGGACACCAATTAATCTTCTAGGAGTGTTTGAAGTAAAATTTATGCTAGAATAAGATTCAAAGTTTCTAGGAGTTGGTTTCCTACTACAAGATACAATTTCATTGAGAGTTTTTCTTACCCAGAGCGAGAGAAGTGACTGCCTGGCTCCTTTGCAGCTGATGCTACTTGCTCAAATCATTTACCTCAAGCAATGTGTGTTTGGGGTTTTTTTTGTGTGTGTGGTTTGTTTGTTGGTTGGTTGGTTGTTTTTTACCTGAGAATTTCTTATTCTGAAGTCTACATTAGGTAAATCAAGTCATGAGAAAAAAATCTAAACATTTCTTTTTATGCATTAGCTTTGAAAAGGTCTCTTCAGGACCACAAACCAAAATTCCTGTACTTCTTCCTGGAACCAATACTACTTTAAATCTGCTTAGGTGGTTCTGATATTTTTTGCTCTTAAAGTGAGGTCTCTCTGTTACAAGAATATGTTTAAAAGCTGCCATGTGGGACACAAAGAATAATTTTCACAATTTGCAAACATTTTTAAGAAATCAGAATAATTTCTAATTTGTTTATATTTAAATATTTCTTAACTTTCTATTTTGGCCAAAAGTTGATTTTACTAGATTTAAACATAATTCAATATTATATAAGAGTTTATAATTTCAGATATAAAACAGGCATAACTACCATTTAATTTAGGCCATTGTCTAAGTATACTTGGTTTCCTTCCCTCCTCTGTACTCTTCTTCATTTCTTCTCTTTCTCTTGTCTGTTTACAAAATGTGATGTTTAAGTTGATTTTCTCAGCAATTTTGTTCAACATTTTGGCTTTTTGGCCTATATATTCATGTATTTGGACACTGCAATCAAACTTCTCTCTTATTTTTGGCTTCTCAAAATGTGCTATACAAGCCATTGCTTCTAGCACATGAACACATCTGCATCTGCTCTGTATTAGCCTATCTTTTCTTGATAATTAGTTAGAAAGGAATAAAAGGACTTTAATTCTCATCCTTTCAGTATTTCACTCTTACTTGGGTGGCCAAATTTGACTGAAAACATTATGTCCTAAATACTCTGAGTTTATATCCATTCAAATGCAATTTAAAATTTTCTCAGAGAATCTCTTGAGTTTGGTTGTTTGAGGTTTTTTTAATACACACTAACAACTGTATTTTATTGCAATCACCCCAGTCCTCCTTGGTATTACAGTGACACTCTGAAATGAGCCTTCTTGATTTATGTTGGCTCTAGGCAGGCCCTATGAAACCCTCCTGATGCAAGATGGAAGATGACAAAACAATAATTTTAAAATATTTGAGTGAAAATAGACATAATGAAGAAAAAAGAATAATCTGAGTTTCCATCACTTAGAATACCCCAAATAAATACCACACATTTCTCTTATCATTTCTGCTTTCAGTCACCCCCACCACCCCCCAGTTTACATCAGAAGCCAACGTAAGAGGAAGGCAGACTGAAGCTACAGCTGCTGCTTTGATATGCTGCCTCATGACAACCTGGTTCTGTCAGATCTGATGTTGTGAGGCAGTTTTGTTCTTCCATGGAAGTGGGAATAGAGGGGAACAGACAGATGTGAACACTAATTTCATCCTTCACAATCCCTTTCTGCTCAGCACTACTTTAATTTTCATTAAGCCTTTCTACTGCAAAGGACGTCAACCCCTGGTTTTCATCCTCCTGTGGACTACTGTTGTGAACTGGAAGTTGTAGTTCTTCTTTGCTTTACCATGAGCAGAATCACAGAGATAAACATTCTCAAATCTGTACAGTAAGGAACTGAAGATTAACACAGGTGTGAATCCTGTGGCTTAAGTCTACGTCTATATGCGATTTCCCAATCTCTGCATCTTTTATTGCTTTTTTGCTATTAAAAGTCGTCATTACAGAGGTGAAGGAAAGCTCTTACAACAGCCAAGTGTAACCCTCACCTCTGTTCTGTGGTTTTTTCAGCCTTTAACAGTTCTTGTGAGTGGAGAATGACAGACACATTTGGCCAGGCAGCCTAAATGTAAAACCCACACTTTTACACACAGTTGTAATCTGGCAAGAGGAGTCTCTATAACTTGTGGGCCAAATGGGAGCGAGACAGAAGCAGCAGCACTTGCAGCACAGTGGTCACCCAGGGCTATGCCAGAAGGAGAATGCCTGCACCAGGGCAGGCACACATTAATTCAGCAGCCCTTGGCAGTGTGGTCATAGGGAGCATGAACCTCATTCAAAGTTACACACCCAGAATGCTTTGGATACAGTCCAGAGCCAGAAGAAATGCAAGTACTCTTTGGTCAATCCACAAGACGCAAACCTCACACCTTGCACAGTAGCCCTTCCTGCTTCAAACTGCTCTTCACAACAGAATTCTTGAGAGATTGTGAAGAACCAGTCAGTGTAAACATGAATGTTAAAATTGGTGTAGCATCCAAGCAAATATTTGGATTGTCCCAGGTATTTGTTCAAAGGATGCACAAGGATCTGTGCTACAGAAGTCACACTCAGGAGGAGATTCTGATTATCTTCTACTGTTTTCCCTCTGTCCCTCTAAAAGTACAGGTGTAATGGAAATGTATCATTACATTTGCTGCTCGCTGATTTATTAATTAAAATTATCAATCTCACAATGCGAAAACAGAAACGCTCTTTGCACTGCAGTGGAATTGAAGCACTCAAAGAAAATACTTTGGAAACATCCTACCCTTTGAAATCACATGTAAAATGCTCAGGAAAGTAAAACTGGCCAGATCTTCCAATTTCTGTTCTCATTTTCCTCTTATTAGGACAAGTAAAAGAAGTAAGCAACCCTGAAGAGTGGTTTTTAGTAATTTTTTTTTCTGGTTGTGGGCTTTTTTTAAGCATATGTGAAATACAAGGTTTCTTCATGCATTGTTTTGTCATTTAGGAAACTGTTTTCCAAATTTATGAAATCATAATGAATTATTATTTTAAAATACCATTTTTCTCTTAAAATTATCCTGTATCATGGTATGCGTGTCTCTTACTTAAGTACCTAAATGCAGTATATAATTTAAATATGAGCCAAATCTCTGTAAATGCCATCAAATAACCTGAACCTCTATAACTAACTTTCCAAGTAGCACATTCTGATTTACTGCTTTGCTGGTAACACAGGAAGGAACAATAGGGTTAGAATTTCTTTCACGGCTGCTTTTTAACGAAAGTGGTGAAGCCTGTACACCAAAAAAAGTCTTTGTAACATTTGTCATCTCTCTCCAATACTTTTTACTTTTTTTTAAGTCTAAATCTGCATTTGCTTCTTTTTGTTCATGTATCTGTCTTTGCATGTCAGTAGCAAGTCTTTGGTGGGCAAGGATGAGATCAAAGTCTTGCTTCACAAAGTATGTCTTTCAGAAAATCTTGCTCTCTCTGGCATTTTCCATCCCAAGAATTCAGCAGTCAGTTGGAGAGGAATGAGAAGGGAAAATTTCTGAAGGTTGAGCAGTAGAGTTTAATATCCCAAACTGAAAAGACTCCCAGATGAATAGAGCAAACCAGACAACCCAGTAGACATGAACTCTGGCCCATAATCTGCAGATAAATCTGTTCGCATGGACAATTACCTAGCCAGTCCAATGATGTCAGTGGAAAGCCATGCAGAGGTGAGGATTTGTGGGCAGCAGCTTGGCCCTGCTCGGGTTAGGGAAGCTGATCAGGTATTCCATTTCTTTGTAAAGTGAGACAGACTTCAGACTCCTGCTCCCAGTCCATACCTTTAATAGTAGACCATGATTCAGTTCAAGCCACCAAGAACTGCTGGCTGTCAGGCTGAGCTGGATGCTGCATTGTTGGGAAGTAAGCTCCATATCTTGGACAAGGGCATGAGTGAAAATAAGATTTTTTTTCATCCTATTATTATCTCCTTTTTTTACTACATAACAAAGTTTATTCGATATTGCCCAGGTTTTAGTCATGCATGAGGAGGCACAGACTAAGAAAAGGTGAAACTGGACTTCTAGGAGAGTTTCGAGGGGCATTTGACAGTTATGTAATTAAATCAAAACAATGATGCTGTAATTTTTTTACTTTCATGGCAAAATTCTATTCACAACTAAATTCTTTATGCCAGTTTATAAATGTTAAAGGCATATGTTCTAGCCATCCTTCACTATAATCCAGTCATCACTTATGAAATACAGAAGAAATGTGTTTTATTCATTTATTTCACAATTTTGTTATTCTAAACTTAGATACATATTTTGTAAGTGTTTTTAGTTCTGTTTCCTCTTATTGTCTCTACTTGCTTTCTCCTTTCCTGATGTTGTCTATGCTTAGCCAAGAAGTAACAGATGTCCCATTGATTACTAATGTAGAAGACTGACTTTACTTGCTGAAGTCTTTAGAGGAAAATAGGGAAGTTCTCTGAATAATTCAGACTTCCTGGTATCTTTTCCTTCACTATATCATTGCTTCTATTTTCTTTCTTTAAGCCCCTTTGCTCCTTAAAATCATCTTCACTGTATGTTCAGAAAGTTTTTTCTCTCAGGAACCTAAGCTAGTTTAGGCTAATTTTTGATGGACCAAGTGAAACAACTGATTGCCTTCAATTTGATTTGTTGCATTTGTACATATTGAGTTCCACAGATGACATCTTAATTAGTTTCATGGGGTTTAGTATAGAGAGTTTGCTAGGAACAAAGCACATGACTGAGAGGAAGAAGCATCTCTGGCTGTTGATCTGCCTGACATTTTGGGCTAGCACAGGTATCCCTTTTAAAATCCAGTTCTTCCATTCTACCACCTCTAACATAAGTATTTGGAACAAATATCTATGTATACAATTTGAGATACTACAGTGAAGGCACGTTGAAAGGCAATTTACAATCACTGTGGCCATTCTAGCCTTTCCTCTTCAGGCTTTAGTAAAATACAGAAGGCTGATAGTGCTGCTAAGTTTTGAATTCCTTATTAAAATATGCTTTTGAGTTCATTAACTTTAGCTGTGGTCTGCACTGCACAATAGTTATGTAAGGAGCATCATTGTAGAAAATGAGTAAAGTAGCTCAGTATTTCTTGGAGCACCAGTGTTGTGAGTAGAGCTTCCCATATCACAGCTTTGCAGTTCTGTGTGAACAGGGCTATGAAAGGCTCTGCCTCTCCAGTAGGTATTTCCCTGCTTTATTCACTCTAAGAAATACAGACTCCTGTGATTTTGGCTATTACTTTTCTCTGGCATAGCTGAATTATTTTATAGGACACAAACATTCCCACACTTCAGCTCACATCTCTGGCAAGTCAACAGCCACTGTTCCTGCAGAGCCAGGACGTATGGAAGGCAGCCATGCAGCTGACATAGGTTGATTTAAAAGACTGTGGTGGGAGAGAGCAAAGTAATGAGTTCTCCGAAACAGGACTGCACATGACTGACCTTTCCTTCTGGTCTCTGCTAATACCATCTTGGCATTCACAAAACATGCTTCCAAAAAACCTTGGACTAAATGGAGAGGAAAAGCATTCCATCTACCGTACAGAAGCTTTTTGCTTCAGGTGTTCATTTGCCATTCAGAAATCCATAGGGTTTAATTTCTTTTTTGCCACAATTTTTTTTTTCTCTTTCAAGTACTTACCAAACTGGAATGACAGGGAAATCCTCAAGACCCTCAGATCATGTTATTTGTTGTGCATAGTTATGAATTGCAATATGGATATTTATGAATATATTAATTACAATATACATTGATTCTTGGGAGTGTCCTGTGCAGGACTTTGATGACCTTTGTGAAGCCCTTCCAACTCAGAATATTCCATGATTCCATGATAGTTATTGCAGTCCTAGCTTGCTTTTTAGTCTCTTGTCAGGATACATAAAGAGTAATAATAATGGGAAAAGATAACTTTTACTGGTTAGATTATGTGTTTGTGTTTTACTGCTAATTGGGTCATACGTAGTGAGTGATGTCTGCGGGGGCTCAAAGGGATGACTGTCTTGATAATCTGTGCTGTAATTCAGCCTTGTGTGCTCCCTGCACACAAAAAGCACAGTATTCCTGCAGAGTGCGGTTTTTCTTCTCACAGATTTTGTCACTGATACATCTAAAAAATTATTTTGTGAAACCATATCATGATATGAATATTTTAGTCCCATCCTTTCAGTACTCATTTTTTTCCTTTGTAGAGAACTGTTCATACCCTAATAAACATTCAGTTCAGAGTGTTTAATTAAGAATATTACTCCTAATGTAAAAAATCATGTTAAATTTAGCCTAAACAGGCTAGGTGAAAATCCAGAAGGTATGGCTTTGAACCCTGCATAGCACTTTTATGAAATTTTGTCCTGACCTAACTGGGATTATTCAGGTATTTAATATTAAGTGCAAAAGCTTTTCTGAGCTATGACCTTGTGTAAGCATAACATCCTTCTTGCTTTTAAAGAATTAGTGGGAAATAGGGGAAAACTAAACAGGACAAACTCAAACAAGATGTGCAGCTTCCCTGGAACTTTAATCTGTAGACAGAGAAGAGAAAAAAATTGGATGTAATGCCTGAGAATTTGAATTCAAGGTGGTTGTGAGTAAAAAGCTTCTCTTGAAAGATAACACAGAAAATTTGTGAATATATTTAAACCAAAGACTTTTTTTATTTCTTGTTAATATTACATTCCAACAGCCCATGTAGAATAAAGAGACAGTTTAATTTTTTTAAAATTACTTTAACATTACAAGATAAGACTGCTGCTTTATCCTGTGGTGATGGGCTCCTAATGTTCATGTAATAGATAGTCATTTTGAACATTGGTTTTTGTTACTACAAGTAAATGTCCTGTATTTAAGACATGTGAAACTAGAAGGTTGGTATTATGACGCCTTTCCTGTGGGACTTCTGTCTATTTTCTTTCCTACATCACTACCATAATACCATAATCTATTATTTCCAGTTTCAGAAGGCATGGCTCAAGTCTTCTGTAATCTATTAGACTCCCATAACATCTTTTCATAATTTCAGCCACCGATGATTTCCTATTTATTTTTTCAGTTTTGAGAACAAGAAACACATACTGTAGGCAATCTCAGTAAAAAATCCAGCAGCATTGACTCATATCAGCAACTTAGACCTTCTCACAACCTTGGAAGAACAAGCACATTCTAAAGTTCTTAGTTTTTAAGTTGCAATTAAGCAAATCCATGTATCAACAAATATCTGGGTGTGATTATTCATTCTGTATATCCTAATTTCTAATTTGACAAATGTAGAAAAATACAGGTAAACTGAGGCTGCAGACTGACTTGTTCATAATAAATCATCTTTTTCAGCCTGTGATGTTTCTCTGCTTACTTAAAATTGCACGGTTTTTTGACATTAAGTATCATTTCAGTATTCAAACCTCTTAAAAAACAGCCCCCATATGTAGCAAAACCTGAAATGGAGAACTGAGTTGAAACAGGTAAGGTTTGGATTTGAAATGTCCATATCCTTTTATGAACACAGCATTTTAAAGGATGAAGTATAGCTGAGGCAGTGCAGACAGAAGGGATGATGGCCCAGATTTGTCATTCAGTATGCATGAAGTTTGCTAAAGCTTTAGCTCATGACTAGACTGAGGTTGAAATGTTGAGCAATAAATGAAGTTTAGTAAGTATTTTGAAAGGACAGAATGAAAGTATTGGTTACATGATAAGGAAATACACAGCAGGCAATAGCTAATTTTTTCTTGTTAGGGTTTTTTTTTGGAAAATTACTGTTTGTATTTTGGTGTTCTCTGATGGGTGTGTCAGATGATTTCCTTGCAGCCCAATTATTTCCAACAACCAAAACCAAACCAGCTAATTTTTGCGAAATAAAATATTCTGGACATTCTGGTGATACTGTCCATACTACTCACTCTGTTCATGCACCTGACTTCAAGAAGTCATCTGACCTTTATGGTTATGCAACCTTGTATTATAATTTTCGGTGAATAAAAAAATGTTTAAAAAAACCCAAAAAATCAACCAAACAGGAAAAAAAAAAAAAAAAAAAA
>VXBX01001890.1:310-247099 GCA_013400415.1 Scytalopus superciliaris | reverse complement strand
AAAAAAAACAAACAACCAAAAAAACCCACAGAAAACCAAACAAACCACAAGGAGCAATTGAAACCATTCTGATGATTCTGAAAAGAACCAGTTTGGATACAGTTTGCATGAAATATTCTGGCACTTCTTTGTCCAGGCCTCACCATTGCACTTGGTAATTTCAAAGTCTATCTTAAAACTCAGAGATTAACTCTTTTTCCTGGCATGATGGTCAGTCTTCTGTCCACCAAGCAGTGACCACACATGTGACAAGTTGAACCCTTTTTGGGGGGAAAATGGGAAAGGAAACATTCTTTTTATCTTCAGGTCCCTGTTCCCTGAGCCCAGAGCAATTTCATACCTGTGACTCTCAGTCGGCAGAGGAGATTGTGAGATCACACATTATTTAAAGAACAACGATTTTAGCAACGCTCCTCAGCCTGAAAGGCAAATGCTGAAGAAGAGTTTTGAATGGTTTATAAACTAATGAGAAGAATGAGAGACGTAAATAGGGAATAGTTCTCTGGTGCCCTGAGCTAGAGGGCATTGAATGAAACTAGCAAATGGCAGTATCAAACTACACAAAAGGATTATTTCTTCCCACAACACAATGAAGTTCAAATTGCCAAGGCCCTGGGCCTTGCATGGGATGCTCCATAGGTTCAGAATTCTCCCAGAGAACTCACAATGAAAAAAACAAAAAGAAAAAAAAGCCAAATCACATTTGAAAGCAATTAAAGACAGAAACACTGCTTGTCACTTAGGAAATCCCTTAGCTGTAAACTGGTAGGAGCAATTCTACTCTGGGAGGGTATCAGTTTATAGTTGCCCTGCTCTAACACTGCTCCTGAGGGATCTGCTCTTGGTCACAGCTCAGATGGGACTATGGGTCTGAAAGGTTCTTTAGTCTGACCCACTATAGGGAAAATCATGTCCTTGTTCTAAGCAAATGATGCAATACTGTATTTTGCAGAAAAAGCCCTGGTTCATTAGTAATAGGACAGTGTTAAGTGAAGTTCAGTATGTTTCTGACAATATAACACATTCAGTGAAGGAAAGAACCTGGAGTAGTCATGAGCCAGCAGTCAGACCAAGTTGTACAGTGCTAAATTGCAGCTGCCTGATACTTCTGTAGAAACATCTCTTAATATAATGCAATATGTTACTATGAGCTGGACATACCACATCATATATTTACAAAGAGAGGGACAGTTTTCTTATTTGTAACCTATATTCCCTGCTATGTTGTTTGGTTTTGTTGGTTTTTTTTTTAAATTCATGAAATAAGGCCATGCTGAGAATGCTAGTCTGTGTTAGTCTTAACTAGCTAGAAATATTTATGAATAAGGTGTTTTCTCTAGTAAATATCTAGATATCTAGTATTTACAGCTCGTTTAAATTTACTAGTGTTAATAATCTTATGGGACAACTGTAGAAGTCCATGAAAATAGGAATAAACAGTTAATAGCTATTATAACAAAAAGCAGTCAAGATTTTGGATGTCTGAAAGTCTGTCTGAAGCACAGTGAAACAGTCTCTCTCACTATTGGGTTCTTAAAATTGAAATCAAAGTCTCATGGCAGCAGATAATTTCAGGGAATACCGGGAGGGAAATAGGGAGGGAATAAAGGAAATTATTTATATACTATAGAACATACATAAGTATATAATGTAGTGACCATATATCTCTGGTTGCAGAAATAAAACACACTGAGTTTCAAAGGTTTTGTAGGACTTTGTGTGCATCATGGTTAATGGTGACAAGAACATGACCAGAGTATTTAAAATATTGTTACTGTTATCAGTGTGCTTAGATGGAAATAATACATGGTATTGTTTTCCACAGAAGTCAGAATATGTGGGGAAAAAAAAAAAAAGAATAAAACTGAAATGCTTTCTCCTAAAGAAAAGAGGAAAGGAATGTTTAATGATGATTTTCTCTTCAGTGTAGAACATTAAGTAGTTTGCCTGCATAGAAGCCAACAGCAGATGAAATCTGTAATGGAGACAGAGAGAGAAAGACACAGACCACATAAATGTATGTTACTTTTACTCATTCCAAAGTCTGTAATACAGAAAAGATTTGCAACTTGTTCTTTTAATTTACCAAATAGATCCATTTTATACTCTTCTTCGTTCTGCAAAAGGCTAAAGGGCAAATGATTTGCTCTATTTGTTTTCTTTGTTTCTAACCAAGTCTTTGGTTAAATGGTGTGCAGTTGAGAATATGAAGGCCTTACACCCCTATAATTTTCACACTAGAGTAATCCTGCTCCAAAAAGTAGTTAAGCTGGTGGTCAGCCACACATAGATCTTGAACCCTTTGCTTTTTGGGTTAGCTAAAAATCCTGTTCTGTTTTCTTACTAATTAACTGATGGCTACATTTTGCTTTAAAACCTTTTTTTCTTATCAGCCTGAGGAAAAGATGCTGTATTGGCTATTTTTGTTGTTTAAGTCATGTCTGCATTTTAATATCAGGTTCATTTCTTTTGATAGACTGACATAAACCTTTCAGCTCATTAATACCAAGTTGGGGCAACAGGTGGTTTTTAAGGGAATGGGTTTTGCATAGTCTGATGTCCTCTTTTGGTTGCATATTCTCCCATTGTCAGGTTGTCTTTTCACCATCACCTCTGGTTTAGAATTGCTTAAATGTACTCCCAGTTTACCCACATGTACTGTAATCCTGCTTGGAGTCAAACATCAGATGTGAGATGAAGTATCTTCTTTCATTCTCTGTTACACTGATGCTCTCTCTAATGCTTTGCAATATCACCCATTGGTCTAGTTCATGTCTTTTTACTCCACTATGGAGATTTGGAAAAAACAATACCCATGTATCAATGTGTATTTACTTTTAATTCCTGATTCCTGGACTATGAAGTGTGAGTATGAAGGTTCTCACATAGTGAATATCTGTGTGTGTTTTATAAATAACTCTTACATCCTAAATGATAATAAATAAATACTGAGATTGTCTCTGGTGTAAAACATACCTTTACTAAAATCTAAATTTCCTGAAGTCCTACCAAAATTCCTTGACAATACTTGTGGAGAATTGTTCTCTAACAAAGAAAGCAACACAAATTCAAGAGGCAGTACTATCTAGCAAAGCTGAGTTGTACTTTTTTTTCCTGGCCTCTACAATACAGACCTTTACAAAAGGTTCAGTATAAAATCTAATGCTACCCACACTGTCAGGAAATATGTCCTCCCTTAGGTAGCATCTTGCATCCCCTAAGAAAACATGTGGTCTAAGGCATACAATCCTTTAAGGCCACATCATGTTGCCTTAAGTTTATCAAAAGCAGCCTTAATTTAACTGTTTATATTTATAGGATGCATCAGTTTGTAAGACAGTCCTATTACTTTGAAATTTTGAGTCTTAATTTCTAAACCAACATCTTTTAGAAATCTTTTGTTTCTCCTTGCTAGCTGCATATGCTGTTGTAGCCGAATGTCATAAAGTTTGTGTGTGAGAAATGCTACTAGACTTTTGGTTTAGAGTCATGAAAAATGTAACAAATAGAAACTGTAAATGGAAATGTCTAATAATTTATTCACTCCCTTTTAGCCAAATCATGTACAGAATGAACTCTAGCATATCCTAAATTAGTAGCTCTTTTCTTGCCCAGTGTTTGATGATCAGACTTCTGACTGTTGTAACTTGGAGTACCATTGAATAAAGTTCATATTGTAAGTACTGCATGAGCAGTAGAGAGTGGAATTATTATCAGTGGAACATACTGGACACCAGCAGGTGTTAAGGATCCCTAAGGATTTTAATTAAACTGCACATTTGGAACAAAAATTATTGCACTGTTTCCTCAACAGCCCTGCAGTCCATGTAGGAAGTTTTCAGAGAAACAAAACATGTATGGCACAAAGTCTGACTGAATCAGAGCATATTTATCAAAAAAATTATTATAATTCTTAGAGTAACACTGTTCACATCTCTCTGTGACCTGCTCACATCCATGAAACCTCCATTGTTTTCACTCAAGAGCTGTATTTTCACTTCACACAGAGATCTGTGCCAGGCAGAGCCTTCCCCAAGTGTTATCCAGATCACGTCAGCACACGGTAGTGGTTGGGATGAGTTAGAAATCAGGGAACACAGAAGGATTGAAGGAGTTTTATCTAAAACAATTTTAGTAGGTGAAGAAAGAGCATTGCATTTGTAACAAATATTACATGAACCATTATAAAATGTTACCCAGATCAGTGAAACACAAAAAAGTTGATGTGTCATGCAGTTCTCTGTTGTTCCACCCCTGGCATATATGGGGGAAACATTTGTTAGGTGTGTTAAAAGCTGTAGTCAAAACAGCTCTCAGGTTTGGCCTGCCTGTAGACATTACCAGCTACTCTGGATGCTCTCAAATGCTGTGTCAACAGCTCACAAGCTTGCATGGAGAATTATTCCTCTCTTTTACAAAAATTGTTGATTTTCCAAAGAAGCTCATCTTCTGTTGGCATTTTAATAAAAAAGCTACACTTCTGTCACAAAATCTTGGAGACTAGAAATGGAAAGGGTTTATGAGATCATCTAGTTTATCCATCTGCCAGTGCATGATTGTGCACTGAAGTGCAGTTTTTAATTCTTTGGCTATTGTCATTCTATGCCATGTACAAAGTGAAAGAGGTTTTATCAGCTCAGACAAAAACATTCTGTGGAGAAAGGGCTCTCGTTTTCAGATTCTGCATCTTGTTCACCTTAGCTAACATAAAGACTGGGAGATTTTGCATATTCTCTTTTCAGATCGAGACTACAACCAGGAATTTTGGCTTCAAAATACACTGAAACTGGAAAAAAACCCAAAAAAACAAAAAGCAACAACAAACAAAAACCCAAAACCTTTTGAAGTTTATTCTTCAATTTTTCATCATATTCATTTGCATCAGGATTTTCACATTTCACTCTCTAGGTGTTGAAACAGCATAAGGGTAAAATTAAAATTTAAACTATTCAGAAACTTAACATTTTCTTTTTTTTTTTTCCCCTGTTAAACAGAGCTTTGCCTTTATTGACACAGTCCCTGGACTAGAGCTTTTCTTGCCTTCAAGAAGTCATAACTATCTTACAGTAAGGCTCTATGGACCAGCTCCCACACTATCTTGCTCCTGATTCAGCTCTCTTGCCCTGCACAAGGACAGGTACGTTTTGGATTTTGACTGATTTACAATTATTGTGGTCCTGTCAGTGGAATCTTAATAAGATTCAGCCCTCAAAAGCAGGCTCCAGTAAACCTTTCATCCGTGTAGCAAGATACGAGGTAGTTATGGATCCTCAGAAGATCTATCAGAGCTACCATAAAAGTGATAGTTTGCTACTTTAAATCCTTTTGGGCATAAGGTTTCTGGACAACCAGAGATGAATGTGTTTTCATGGTTGGATGTACACAGTAGGTCCAAAGTTTCTGCTGCTATGCTCCCAAAGTTGTAGAGGAAACACAGATGCTTTGGTATATTAATCTCTGCCTAGATCTCCAGGGTCTTTGCTTTCATCCTTCCTACATCTTTTAAGACAGTTGCAAAGAAACTGTGACTGCTCTGTTCAAAAATGTAGGAAAAGCTGTCAGTTCTCTAAATAACTGTTCAGAGACATTCTTTGGGGATTCTGAGCAACTTTTTCTTGTTTCAAGACTCAGGACAGAAGCTCTCAGAAATTGCACTTTGCTGAGTTTTGCTGTTTATCCATCAAATCCATTGCCCAATGTGGTCACATGTGTCCTAATAACACTCTGTATCTTTTATTTCAGTTCNCCAAATCAGCATAAATGCATAATTGTATAAAGCACAATTACAGAAATAAGCACAGTTTCTGTACAGGTTAGAAAGCATATTAAATTATACGTCATACATGGAATTAATTACTTCTGACATACATAAACACTGTATTTCCACAATCAATTACATTGTCAATCCAGTTGCTTACAACCTCTCCTAACATTAAGTTCCAACTTGCCTTGATAGCTGGGTCTCCATGAGAGCAAGTTAAACAGACTCAACAACAGGAACCAAGAGATACTTGTTTCAAAATACCTTGTTTACCTTGCAGGGCATTCACCCGGAAAGCAGGAGACTTAATTCCAATTCCACTGAAACAAGAAAGCAATTTTGAACCTCGATCTTCTAATGTATTAGTTATAATACTAAAAATGCTTTATTTTTATATTTGAGATAGGACATATATTTAGAACATCAAATTGCAAATTCTAGCTCTTTTGGTTATTTTAACAGGCCCTGAGGAAATGGGTAGGAGCTCTTCTGAATATGAATCCCTTAAAAATAGTGCTCCGTAGTTGAAAGGAAAAAACAAAAACCACACCAGAAAAAAAAACAAAAAAACCCCAAAAAAAACAAAAAAAAACCCAAAACAAAACAAAAAAACCCCACACAACCAAAACACCCAAAAAAACCCACCCGAAGTGATTCATTCTGAATTTGAAACACATGAAACTTACTTTATTTATAGCATACATTTATTGGTCATTATAATATTGAAAGTTAATGACAGTTTATGTGTTTTCTAGAAATAAAAAGTCAACTGTTCATTTTTTCCCAGGCTTTTAGAGATCTCATTGCTATCTAATCTAATGTCCACAAACCTACTGTAAACACAGACTGATGGAAAGCAAACACTGAAGCCTCAGTATCAGATAAACAGAACACTGAAGATTCAAATTTTTTTTCTACAAAAGTCTCCCTAACTTAATTTACAGCAAATTTTCCATATGTATCGATTCTCATGGGACTTTATAAACTTTGCATTGTTTACTTTGATGAAGTCTGGAGTTTTGCTGACCATACAGAGGCTTTGATCATAATTTCAGTAGATAGGAATTTGGAAAGTAATGGAGCTGCTGTGTACAATAACAAAACATGTACTATTTAATACAGAGGTCAAGAAGAAAATACTTCTCATTTCTTGCAGAAAAAGAAATGTTTTAAGACCAGTGACTTCATTTTTGTGAGAGTTTTTGTATGAATTTCCTTAAACTTCCACACTTCTGTGGCAGTAAGACTTCCAAAAAAGAGAGGAGCATTTGTGGGAACTTTTGTAGGCACGCAGAAAAATTTGTGTCTAAACATTGCTCCTTCATTTCAGAGAAGCTAGGGGAAAAAAGTCCAGAAAGTGATTTTTGATGAGATAAGTACAGATACCAAAAGGACATTTGATAAAAAACACTGCAGAGGAAGACAATGAAATGTTTTATAAGGAAAAAGATGCTTGGCCAGTTGAAGGTTATAGTACTAGGGAAAACCAAAGTGATGCAATGTGAAACCAAAAACTGAGTTATGACCAACTTTACGTCCAGACATTATGGATGTTTTAGGAAAAAAATAATTTTTAAGCATATTAAAGATAACAATTACATGTGCACCAGCATAGGCGGAAGTTGATTTTGCAGTTGCAGTCTAGATATCTAATACCTGGATTTTTCAACTGGCTCAGAAAGTTCAGTCAGCAATGGTCTGAAATTTTCTAATTGGGAAATATCAGGGTTATTTTTATTGAAAAAGTTGCAAGAAATGGTGCATTAGTAGTATTTTTTTAAAAAATCAGTTATATTTCTCCCTGAGTTATCTGAATAGAAAACACAAAATAGTAATGATGAAGATGGAAATAAAAGTGCAGGACAGTGAACAGGGCAGAGGTGTAAACCTTGGTGCAAAATGGAAAAGGCAGATGTGGCCAGGACAAAGGAACTGCAATCCAAACATTCCAGAGAAATGAGTAACAGCTTTTGCAAACACTCCCCTACAAAATCAGTGCTTCGTTTTGTGTGTTCAGATCATCAGAGGGATTTTCAAAGTTGAAAATTCAAAGACATTCAACCCTTATACAAATTCCTAACTTGCTTTCACCCTGATTTTAGTTAGGCACTCAGTGGCTATTCAATCAATGTATTAATTTAAGGTTTCCAAATAAACTAGTGTTCATTTATTGCATAGCATAAAGGTTTCTCCATGCACATGCATGTGTCTGCAGCAAAAATACTAGTTTATCCAGGTAAGTTAGAATGATTCTGCTCTTGACAAATTTATGAACAAACATTGAAAAAGCTACACACCCTAGAAGGAAATGTCCAGGCTTTTTTTTTTTTTTTTTTTTCACTCAATGCAATTGCCATAAGTTTTCAAGAAACATCCAAGCAGCTTTTAAATAAATGTGTCCTTCAGGAAGAGCATATGCCAGAAATTTTCTTCTGAGGCTGGATTGATGAAAGATTAGCAAACAGATCAGTACCTCTCTGCTTCTGCTGCAGCAATGTCTGAAGTAACTGGCTGGTCATTTTGTGGGTGGTTCTTTTGCTTTTCATATTCTCAGCTGAATAGCTGTGACTCTGTCCAGGCTCTGTCCTTCCCAAAGTACACAGAGATTGGAGAAAGAAAAACTAACAACTGTGAAAATAACTTGATCATCCAAATATGCTTTCCAAGGAGTCATCTCATGAGAGAGACCAAACCTTTGAAAACCAAGGGCAGCTTATAATAAAATATATTATATAAAACCATGCAAACAGAGTGAGAGTTTATGTTTTCAGATAAGGAATTATAGGTTCAGGAAGGTACATCAAAAGTAATTAAGAAAAAGTCTGGTCCAAGGCAATGTACTGAAACCATAAAACTCTGAATAGACTCATAAGATCTACAGAAAAATACAATTGTTATTGCTCTGTTCCTTAAGAAATGAAGTTATTTGTCTGATACTCAAATATGCAATTTTATCACTCTAAAAATCAATGTAATTAAGAACTACATCTGATTTTCAAGATCTCTTTATTAAGATAATTTTATAAGGCTCAAAATTTACACATCCCACAGCTGCTGTATGCACTAAGTTGCAAAGTGTAAAGGTCCATGAAGTGATTTTGTTGTAGGGTTATCTCATTCCAGAGTGCAATCAGGAGCACAAATGGGTCAGTCCTTATTTTAACTTACTTCAGACATCATTCGTTTTATTTCTTAATTTGCCAAAATGTCTTGACTCCGGTTCAGTTCAATGGGTGGAGGTTGTCACGTGTAAATCAAATATGTGCTGGCTTTGCCTCATGAGTTTGGAGGCAGCAGGCAGCAGCAGAGCTGCTCCTGCACTCTCCCACAGAGGCACTCACGGAGCAGAAAGACTCCAGGAGGGCTGGCAGGCCTGAGGTGTCAGCCTTCCTGCTTTTCTGCTCTGTCCTCATGTGATCTGATGCTCCAGTTTTCTTCCATTCACAGAGTCCATGGCTCAAATATCAACCTCTTGCCTGCATAACTGCTTGGTCTGGATCCTGCCAAACCCCAAGTGTCTTACAGTCCCTGCATCCCTTTTCCTGGTCACTCCAGCAATGCCCATCCTACATACCTTGACAGCTCACTCCTTGAATAGCTGATACTCTGTAAGTTTTTGCAGCTAACTGCTTTTACAGGTAGTTATTTGGATGACTAAAATTAGCTGTGTGTGAAAGGAGAGCAAAAAGGCAGAACTGGCCAGTTAACTCTACAGGGGTTAGATGATAACTCAACAGAGAAACATGTTTTCATGGAAATAGAGCTGGTTAAAGATAAAGATCACTAGTCAAAACATGCAAAAGTATTTGTATTAATGTGCAAATATGCAAAATGTGAAAGGAATGATTTTCAATACTTATTTTACAATCTCACACATGCTAAGACTGTTTTACAGTACATTTGGCTTCAAAAATATAAAGTGTCTTTAAAAATGTAGATATTTCTTATAACTGAAATTAACACTAAAGCCGTGAGAACTGAGTAGATAATTTTAATTTGACCCGATTGTCAAAGCAAAAGGCAAAGAAGAAATACTGCAACCTCTTTGGGGCAAACTTTTCGTGCTACAAACGTGCTTGCAGTGAAATAGCAGCACACAAGGAAGCACCAATTTAGATGTCCTTAAATTTTTATTGTGTTAAGTGGTTTAAAAAAAAAAATCATTAATGTGATGACTGTGAAACTCTGAAATGTAAAATGAGCAAGCAGCCTCAAGTTTTTGATTCCCTTAAGATAGCTGAGAGACTGCAGGGTCAGCCAAGTAGTGACTTGTTGATTCAGTGTCTTGCTTGTGCCTTGCTGGCTGTCAGTGGAGTTGCTTTATGGCTCCCTGGGGATGGGGGTGAGGGGCTCCGAGAGCAGGCTCTTCAGCTGTCACAGGTCTGAATAATTCATCGGAAGTCTCGTTGTTGGGGTTTTTCCTTTTGTCCAACTTGACTTCAGATGTTCATGGTGCATCTTGTTAATCAAATGATGTGCAATTGGAATGAGAGCTAAATCAGAAGCTCCAAAAAAGAAAATGCAGTAAGTGAAAATGGCAGGTATATACACCATCCAAATGCTGTTGGGAGCCTTGTCCTTTAGAGGTGCCCACAGACTCCTACTGTTGGAAATAAGGCAATGTGTACCAGGGTCCTATTTCTACCTCATGGTAAATGCTCTTGCCAGACAAAGTGACAGGAAATTTTTAAAAAATCTTTTTTTGTGTGGGCTTTTCAAGGCACAGATTGGATGGATTTGAACCTGGATTCCCAAGGAGATCAAGTCAGCCTCGATATGGTAAGTGTAACTTTTGGAAAATCAGAAGTGCTTCAACATTAGGGCATGGGAAGTCTCTTTGTATTGGCACGATAGGGTTGTGATGTTTAAACCGTGTTTGACATGTCCAGGTGTCTGACTTGTGTGTTAGTCAGCCCATTGAAAAGAATACACTGCGTTTAAAAATTGCAGAACACAGTGTCTTCTCATTTTCTTCTATATCCAAAATTGCTTCCCGCAGCCATTCCTGAAGTGGTAGGAATAACTCTATGGTACAAGCATTTCTTTCTTGTGCCATTTTTGCCTGACACTTCCACAGAAACAGAAAATAGTGAAAGATTCTTGCATGTTTATGCTTACTTTCCAGCTCATTAGAAAGACCTTGTTGTGTCTATAAATGTACTTCATAACGACTTTAACACTCGCATAATGAGCATCTCTGTCTTTTGGGCTTCTCAATTATTTTAAACAGCTTCTTCAAAGTTTCCTTTCAGCTTGAAACTTATCAAAATATGAATATTCCAGAAAGAACCAGATTCATAATTTCTGGGAAGGATTAATAGCTATTTTTTTCTGTTTTGAGGAGTCATTAGCTCTGCATGAATAGATTAAAGATTCCTTTTGCATTGTATTCCAAAATAGCCAATGCACTGGGTCCAAAGGAAAACCAGCACACATTGTTAGATTGATAACGTTATAAGTTATTCAAGGTCAAATTCTTTGAATTCTTACAGTTTGAATTATTTTTTGCTCTTTGCTGAGCAGAAATTTCAATCCACCCTACTTGTGTACTTTCACAATTACCACATTAAAAGCATTTTATTAATATTAAAGTATTGTGACTGACAGCTTTGTAGCTTTTCAAAGCTACTGATGAGATCAATTTTCCTAACAGTCATTTATTTGAAAACACTGTTTCAATAAAGGTTTAAAGACTAGCCCTGAATAGACACCTAGTTCTAACTTTGGAAAGGTCTTTAAAAGAATTAATAGGGAAGACTCCATTCCCCCCAGTCCTCCCATGCTTGCATATAGGAAATGTTTGATTTATGTGTATATTGTTTTTCCATCTATATGAAATTTTACCTACACGTCAACAAAAAAAGCATATGATCAAAATCAGTTGTCAAAATGTTGCATGCTGTCTGTTCATCTTCATTAGAAAGCTGCTTTAAGGTAAAATTCGTAAGTCCTCTGAGCACTAAACTGATGGTGCTGTAAGTTTGCACTTAACATGCACACTTCATCCTACAGGGCACGGCTAAGTAAGCTTGTTCACATTTTTCTTTATCTCAGGGTTCTGGCCAATATGATAAATAATGCCTGTATGCTCCAACTCTATTTACAGAGTCATGTTCAGATCATATATCGCTTCATACAGCTTAGCACCTTACTGCATGGCAAGTGCTCTGGGGGCTGGGGAGCCACCTCAGCACAAACAAAATATTTCATGTTTGTATTTTACGTGTTTTATTTGTATCACAATATCATCTACACTGAGGGGTAGGGACTGTCAGGCTTTACCATGACATAATTTGTGATACTTTATTGTAAAGGGTGGTACTGACACTCAAAACTTTTTTGTGATAACATCAGCAGGCATCAGTTTTCAGTCTATACAGCACAGCTGTTACAAATCCTTACCAAATATGTCATGAAACTTCCATTCTCTTGATGTTTCCTGAGGATGTGTGCCCTTGCCCTTGGATCTGTTGAGGTGTACAAAGCCTGTGGCAGCAGGAACCTGGAGTGGCAGGAGCAGGGTCTGCCCCGAAGGCATTTGTTAACATGGAAATCACCTATAACTATGAGGATAGTCAGGTTTTTTCCCATTTGAAGTTCATGAACTTTTCCATGATCTTTGCCATTAATTTGAAGAGTGGCACAGAGTGGTGGCACAACCACACACACCCGCTTCACCATTTCACACCAGAAGGTGAATATATAGCAGTACAAAGGTCTCACAGCAATGTTATATCGTGTGACAGCCTGTTCCAGCACGTGGCAAATTTGCAGCTCCTTTTCCCAGTGAAGTTCCAAGGTGCATTCCTGCACCCAGGCAGCAGCACTCAGCAGGGCTCTCTCTTTCCAGCCCCCAGGCCCCAGAGCCGGGCACTTTGCCACTTGGCTGTGTGTGCAGGGTGTGTAAGACAAAGCTGCAAGGCTGTTTGAAACGAAGGGATCTGTTATTCTGTTTTGCAATATGGAACCAAGTAAATATTCTTGCCAGTAAGTTTTTCATTATTAATAAGCTATAGGGCACTTGTTTGGTATCACACCCAGGCAAATGTGCATGCACACACCTGCAGAAGGCTTTGTCTTGAGGCAAGATCCTTCTCTTCATGTTGTTTCCCTAAAACAGTGATCTTCAATCATGAAAATGTAAGGAATTTTACTTACTGAGAACAGGCATGGGGTGAAAAATCATTTACCATTTCTATTGAATTTTTTTTCTATCGGTTAATGAAATCAGTTTGTTGATTTATTTTGCATTGCAATGCCTGATTTAGCTTGGAACGTAAACATGAACAGAAGTACAGTTCTCTATAGATTGTATTAATGGAGATTTTTAGAAATGTTAACCATTATAAGAATGTCAATTAAATTAATCCTTGAAAATTTGTTTTACACTGTGACTGTTAATAGGAAATGTCTTTTTTTTTTTTTTTTTTTCTTCAGAAATTCGGCCTAAAATATACAAGATCTGAATCTGGGGACCTGCACTATCTGGATCAAATCAGCAGCACAAAGTTTCAAAAGGTTTTACTGTTTCACTCCATGGTGGCACAACTCTGTTTCCAAATACACCAAGTTTGATGGGAATGCCAGTTATGTTGCTGAGGAATAATGGCGTCATTTGGCTCGTGAGGATCAAGTTTGATGTACGTGACAGACTCCATAAACTGTAATTCACTAAATATGGCACTGGATCAGTACCATGATTCTGCTCATAACCTTATCTTGTAATTTTAGAAAATATTCTCTTTATGTCATAATTGCCTATTTGATTAACATAAGGATGGCTCTTGATAAAGTTCTCAGACACCTGGAGATGGTAAATACGTAAAGTAATTAGTCATTTTGCAATTTCATTGCTCTTCCAAAGGAAAATCTTTCCTGCCCTTTTAAGTAGTTAAAATGGTCATGGATGATACCTTGGGAGCTAGAAAACTCATGGTATGCAGTGGTTTTGTTCAAAATGGCAAAACATAAAGAGACACAGTAAGGCAGCTTATGGGAAAGATAGTACAATAACAACACTGACCTCCTGACCTTTATAAATTAGGAAGTTCAGTTTCTAAATCAAAACCATCACCAGAAGCTCTGGGAATGGAAACAGACTTAATTCTCTGTTGTACAAAGAACCAGAGATTTCCATAACAGTAGGTCAGACTTTCAGTCCTGTGTACATGTTCACTTTTTTCATGCATTCCCAGGAGCTGTGTGTTCTGCTGGCCTTGGGAACAGGCAAAAGTCAGTGGGAGAGATGTGGAGTGGGTGGCAGGGGATTGGC
The DNA here is from genome assembly GCA_013400415.1 of Scytalopus superciliaris. Classification (NCBI taxonomy): domain Eukaryota; kingdom Metazoa; phylum Chordata; class Aves; order Passeriformes; family Rhinocryptidae; genus Scytalopus; species Scytalopus superciliaris. The sequence goes on along the minus strand of VXBX01001890.1, from coordinate 233,066 downwards.
ACTCTTTCCATGTCAGTGAGATGCAGAGTTGCCTAGGAAAGATGGGATTTGAATAGTCATTGGTTCCCACCAGGGGATCTCCATGCAATCGAGTCTCTCCTCTTCTCCTGTGATGCCAACTGGAGTGTCTGAATGCTGCCACTGCTGTAAACATCAGGAGTGACCCACCCCAGAACTCCAGCCTTAGAATACATACTAACCAGGCATGGTACTCTTCTGCAATCACAACATTCACCTTATAGTCTTGTTTTCCAATGTAATCATACCAGCATATTAACTATTCTGCCATCTGAAAAAAAAAGATGTTTATATCATTCAAATATGGATTTAATTAACTGGATTGGACACTTTTCTGAATTTTCCATGTGTTAGAAAATGATGTGCTGAGAAGAATACTTTCTTCTATTATGGAATAAGAAGATTTCACACCTCAAAGCTGTTTTTTAAAAAAAAAGAGTTATATTGTTCCAATTTAAAAGACATATTTCTCCTATTAGATTTATTTCTACTTTTCCATGAGACACAATTGCTAGGAAAGGAGATAGAAAACATCCCTTGTCTTTAGGAAACAAAGAATAAATGGAACTTGAATGAGGCTTAATTTCTGGATTCACAGAATAGTTTGAATCCAGTTTATTTGCATAAGTGTTTCTACTAAAGCTATGAAGATAATTGTTATTACCACTCTTCATGCCATAGAGTTTGCAGGGATGAAAATGAATGAATGTGTAGTATTTTCATTTGGTTTTCTAGATGACTCTTCCTAACTAGTTAACATGGTCACCAAAGTCTACCACAACTTGGTTGTTACTACTTTTTTACTCAGAGTATCTAACAAAATTTTCCCACACTTGCCTACCATAACCCAAACAGTTCTTACTGCCATACAGTTGATCTCTTTGAAGTGGGGTTTTCTTATCTGTAATATTAAAATAAAACCTATGAGCCCATAGAGACCCTAGCCATAAAATTAGTTCAGATTAGTAGTACAACTACATACCTATTTATGATTTTAATATCCTTTTTATATGCCATTATACCTGACGTTGTTAGTACAGACCTTGAGGCTCTTAAGTACCAGGGGGTGATTTTATGTTCTCAGGACAGGATTCATCTTGAAAGGAAAAGTACTTTTAAAGCTGCCTTTGAAAAGCAGAACACATCAACCCATGTATCTAAAATCAAGTGCCAAGATGTTGTTCTGGGCATGACATTGGACAGATAAATTCATAAGAGCTGCCACTTTCCAAAGCAGATGTATGATGGGCTCTATGACAATACGCTGGACTTAACAGCAGAGAAAAGAATGTGGCGGGGTCACAGAGCAGAAAAAAAATGCCATAAAATAGTTACTAAGAGAATCCTTGCAGTCAGCTCTCCAGGCCGGCCACCCACCCACCAGTGTGAGCAGCATCAGGGCTGGCCCCAATGTGGTACACTTTCCCTCTTTCCAGAAAAGCAGCTGGATGCTGTTTCTCCATTCTAGGAAATCAGTGTGCTCTCTGGGACACGTGGAGCACTTGCAGTCCAGAAGAGAACGTCATACCTGCCTCATAGTGCCGGCCAGTGAAAACTGGGCTGACACTGTTCCTGGTGACTGCTACTTCATTTTTTTTCTACTGGGATTTCATTTTTAGGGGAAGATTCTGATGTTGCAATGTTCTCTGACCTACTTGCACATCTCCAGTGGCTTCATTTAGAATGGGTGTTTGGTTGGGGTTTTTTTTCAAGCGTTCAATTGTTTTTTCCTTGGTAATGTCTTTTGCTTCCCAGCATGTTAATATTGAACAGATCAAGAGTTAAAACATTTAATCCTGTGTTCTTCTGCTTTCTGTTTTTTCTAAAGGATGAGTCATGAGTATGGATGGCTTTTTGTTATTGTTTAGTAAACTCAAACAAGAATACTTATTCCCTCATTAGAAAAGCAACAATTCGGCAAAGAGAAAAATGTGAAACAATGATTTTTTTTTTTAAAGATCTTTGCCATATCTTACAGTTATTGTTCCTTTTTTAATTTTAAAAATATTAAATAAAAAAAATTAAAAAAAAGAAGTGGTCAAAACCTGCCCTGAATTGCTTGTGCTAAAGCCTAAATCCTGAAACATTTTGATGCTGAGGCTCCATATGAACCAATAGCTGAAGCACAGTAGACTTGAGCTCTTCTGGGCACTACAAGAATGGCTTTCTTTCTCAGGTTGCTCTTCTAACGGACTTAACATGGTTTTGCTACTTAGAGATATAGCAAAACATTATTTTTTTTTGTGATTGTGTAAGACTAAACACAGGCACAAATGCACAACCAAGTTTACTCCTAAGTTTATAAATATTTTCTGCCATTTTACATTATTTTGATGTGCAATGACCACAAGTTACAGAGCACAAAAGCCATTACATGTCAGTCTCCTGCCAGAAAGTCTTGCAGCTGTTTCATTTAGTACTTCCTTAGGTGGAAGTATTAAAGACTGTTGTATTTCTTTAAAAAGTGAAGGTCTGGGATTTTTTTTTTCAGTTTTACAGTGGAAATCTGGATTGGAGACAAGAAGAAAGGATTCCTTATAAAATAATCTTGACACCTCGGTGAAAAGGAGGAGCATCCTCAGAAAGGCGCTGAACATCACTGGCGACAAGAGTAGGTGCGTGTTCAGTGCAGGAAAACCACGCCCTGGCCACAGCACTTGAATTCCCCAGCTTTCAGTACACCCAAAGGTCATTAAACTAGTTTGGCTGGTGTCCCTCCTGCTGCGAGGAGAAAATGCTGTGGGTGCTGTCTGCTTCACCCCTATGCAGTCATAATGTTGGCTCTGCCTTTAGAGCCTTCACAGCTGTGCTTAACACAGTTAGTTCCCAACATGACTCAGATGAAGGATTTTATTTAATCTGCACAGGACTTTGGAAAAAAATTAAAAAAAAAAAAGAGAATTTTCGTTTGTGGAAACCTTGAGGATGTGCAAAGCTGAAAAAAAAGCACATGTGAACAAGAAGCTGGGACACAAAAGCTGATTGCCCATTGTGTTAGGATGCAATTTCACTGGAAATGGAAAGATGGGAGAAGAATGAAACTATTTCATTTACTTGGCTACCTTAATTCTTGGAATTGTCTGTTAAAGCAACACTCATAATTTGCATTGCTTTTAGCTCACAAACAGGAATGATTAAAGAAATGCATGAGGTTTTGGGTTTTGATTTTGCTTTTTTTGTTTAGTGGCTCTAGATTCAGTTTTTCTTGTGGCTTCTTTCCCCCACTGTCTTTTGTCACTATTTGCGCTATTTGCAGTGCTTTATTTCTGTGAAACTATACCTTCCTTTTAAAATCTGGAGATTCTTTACTGTCATTAAAATGATAAAAAATATATTGTTCCTAACATTGGGGTAACTACAATGACAAAATCTGGAGGTTCTCAGCTCTGATTAAGCTCTCTTGGAAACAAGGTATAGCTACCAGCTGGTTCTACTTCTACAGGCCAGAACTTGGGGAACTTTTAAAGGAACACATATCATTTGCTTAAGGACCAACCTTTTGGGGAGGGGGACCCGAGGTCACCTGATAAATATGTAAGAACATGTCTCTCATTTGTCTTTCTGAGACAGAATACCACTACCTACAAGACTCAAACAGGCAGAAGGAGCCCCAGGTTGCAGGAGCAGCATGAGTATTCCAGTCATCTGATAGCAGAGAATAGTCAATAGTTTTAATCTACATGTTTTTCATGGTATCTACAATAGAGCACAAATACATTCAGTAAATTTTACAAATAATTATTCCAGGTCCCTCTATCTAAAATGCTCCAATTTACAAATGTTCCTAGGCACAATGAGTACTTTTTCCAGCTTAGTCCAGATGTCAAGACATCGCATCCCCAGGAAGCTGAGTATTAACCAAGAGTTATTTACTAAATAATCCAAAGCTGCCCACAAGACACAAGAGTCAAGACAGTTGGGTTTCAGGGGGGTTGTTTCGGTGCAGAAGATATGAAAAGGAAGCTTTTGTTCATAAAGTGTCCATGGATGTTCAAGGAAAGTGGCTGTGCCACAACATAGTCCGGCCATTAAAGCAAAATGTGGAATGCCAGTCAAAAGGAATTGATCCATGACAGTAAAAGGCAATTTTCACAGTGTTTTACACTAGAATTATAAAATCTACTCAGAACCACTGTTATGTGAAGGAAGCACTAATGAGAAAATCCAGTGTAGCTGAGCAGTGCTATGCATTAGCTGTTGAACCACAGCAAATATACTGAAGAAGATAAGGTCAATAGGTTATTTTGGTGTTTTATGGGATGTAATCATTAAATTGTATTGATTGTGTTTCTACACAGAAACCTCAGGGTGCATTTCTGTACAAATGCAAGAACACTTGTTGGTACTCCAATGCCTATGGCAAATAATAGGTGCCATGGATAAATTTAGATTCATAATCTAACTATAGACTAATATAATATCCAAAATGAATAATCTAGAACTGTTCTTAGAATTTAAATTTTACTCAAACTGTTAAGTCAATAGAAGGCAAACCTTAGTGGAAATAAGGGAGTCACCAAGAGTGTTGGGGTTTTTTGTTTCATTTTGTTTTGGTTTTTTGGTTGCTTGGTTGGGTTTTTGGGGTTTTTTTGAAAGGTTATACAAAAAAGAAGTGTCTATTGTGATCAAATGGGCTGAAAAACTTGCAGAACTCAATACAAAAGTGGCTTTAAGTCAAAGACAGTGAATTAATTTATCTTCTCTTTTTCCCTTGAATATGAATGATTATCACATAGCATTCATTATATTTCATGAAAATTAAACAATTACTGTGACAAACATGTAGACGTTATCACAGAAAATTGAAACTGGCCTGCATTCAATTTTGTTAGACCATTAATTTAGTTCAATTTTTGTTCCATAGCTGAGAATGCTTTGTATCCAGTGTTTGATCTGCTTGTGCATTTCTATTGAAGAGCGATAAAGAAATAAATGCAGGATTTACCTTGGATTTATCCCTTTTAGTTTTATTTTATGTCATGAGCATAACTCCAAAAGAGGAGAAAACCTTTTAGGCCTGTGCAAAAAGATCTGAAGCATTTTGTCTTATGTTCTAGGATAGCTCAACAGTGTCTCTGTTGATTGTAGCTACCTGAATGCTACAAACCAAATAACCTAACCTGATAAGTGATATGTTACTGGATATGAAAAGCCAAAGCTGCAGGAAATACTTCTGCCATTGCAACACAGACAGGGTGGAATACTGGGAGTTACTCAGTTCCTGAAAAAAAAGTGGTGTGTAATTCCTTTGAAAGACATCAAGCCATTCATACCTTGTAAGCATTTAAGACACAGAAGAGACTCTCAGCATATGTTCAAAGTGACATCAAATTATTAAAGATCTCTTCCTACTTGCTTCAGCCTCTTCCACCTCAGGTGACCCCAGCAAAAGAGGATGTTTCAGTTTAAGTGCAAATGTATTTCAGATAAATAGGTTTAGAAATGAGACCCAATACAGACCAGATTAAGAGTTAACCTCAGGCTGCTCTGATTTTGTAATGCAAACAGAGTTATGGGTCCCTTTTTTGGATGACAGTTCATGATGCTCATGAATTACTGACAGGAGGGAATGGCTGGCTCCTGGGTCACTGTAATCTCAGCAACACTTTAGAACACATGACTGAGCACTTCTGCAGTTAATGACCTGGATCAGGCTGATCGATGGAGAGTGGCAGTTAGTTTGGTCCTTGTTTTAGAAGAGATGCCCACTTTGAGAGCTTTCTGCATTCACTTGGGAGTCTCCCAGACTTGTACTTAAAGCTACATTCATAACAAAGCTACATTCATAACAAAGCCTGCTTAAACCATCTGATTTGGAAAATAAGTCTGTGGGTTGTGATCTTATTCTTGGTGAAGTTTTGCATGGAGGAAAGACAGGACTAGGTTTAAAAGGGATTAGCAGTCTCAAGTTGGTTTTTTGTTTTGTTTTGTTTCTGTTTTTGTTTTGGGTTTTTTTTGTTGTTGGTTTTTTGACAGCTACACCTTCTTGTTCAAGGAGCAAACAGTCAAGAAAAAGGTGGTACTTGTCCTGCATTCCTTTCAAATGTTGTAATGACAGCATCAAACTAAACTATTTGAAAAGTTTTAGTTTGAGAGATTGGTGCTTCTGATTTGGGATCTTGTTCTCTTCATAATTTTTCTTTTCCAATGTTTGCTTTCTCCCCACGTTACACAGAAGCCCGTTGTGAGGTGGAAATGGTGACAAAAGTACTGGAACAGAAGTGTGATTTTCAGTCCTTCTTCTCGTTAACTCTGGTTGCTCATCAGCAGAAATACCCCACTTTGCTCCTCCACTTCTGGGATTCTTTCAGTTCGTGTAGCCACATCAGGTATCTACCTTTGATCTTTGTTAAGGAGCAGTAACAGTTAAAAATCCTCTTTGGGCTGTACCCACTGACTCCTAATTAACATGAGGAAACGCTTTGCCCCAGAGGCTTTACCACAGGACTTTTTTTTTCACATGCATATATCTCCCATACAGCGCACACTAACTATTCATATACAGTGTCAGCGTGCGTTTCACACACGCACAAAAGTTCCAGATGTGCTGTGTATCTTGTTTAGTTGACTTTATTCTTCCGTAAAGCCAAGAGAAATATTAATCATTCATTTACTGTTAGGGGATGGGTCTTCTTCTCATGTTTCAGTAAAGGGGGTGGAAAAGTAAAGTAAGCCAATTTTTTTCCTATTTAAGGCCAAAGCTGGGGAATGCTTGTGGCTGAGTTCTGTACATGGCCCGGTGCTGGAAGGGCAGGGAACAACCAATGTTGCTATTTTGAATAGATTTTTTCTTCCCCCCCCAATTTTATTTTTGCACAGAGAGTCTCATGTCTAATATTTAGGCATGATGAGCTCTGTGCAAAAAGTAACTTTGCTCATTCTTGCCGTGTTTCAACCCTCAGTTATTTTGGCACAACAAGTCGGTGAGTAATTCAAACTTCTTATGATTTAATGTTTTTATTTTATTTTTACCAATAATTTTAATAGCTTGTGAGAAATGTGTATTCACAAATTTCAGCAGAACACTTTTCCTTCACTAATTCAGCAGTCAGATATTTAATGGTGAAGCTGAAAGCTGCAGGGGTTTGCATTGTCATCCCAGAGGTTTCTCCCCGCTTTGCTTTCTTTACAGTTAGAGGGACTGTACAGCGCTGTCTGCCTTGGCTGCATTTCTTCTTGTTCTTACTTGTTTTCCTACTACAGACACCAGACAGATTTTAAGCTATTTCTTTTAACTCTTGCAATGACATTTTAACTGTTAGCTTTGTTGTGCTTGGAAGTTATTTGTCAAAAGCAATAAGCCTTTGCTTCCAGCTATTTTATTTGGAGTTCTCCTTTGTACTTGCTTGTTTTCCACTGGCAACAGAGGGGTTTCTTTAAACAATTTGTGTGCAGAAAAAAGCCTTAAAATTCTAACCAGTTTTCATGCAGGAGTTTTTAAGAGGGATATATGAAAATATGTCAGCTTACAGGATTTTTACTTTGGCATAAAACAGGAGGGTAAATCAATTCCCTCAGCTGCAATAGTTTGAATTGGGCATCTGCAGGCTGTTTCAGTCCCTCAGGAGGCTGATTAGCAGCTGATGGTATTTGAAAGTCCATGCAAGTATATGTGTGCATGTTTACAGAGAGCGAGAACACCAAAACCCAAGTGAGCATGGCAGTAAGAGGCAGGGGGGAAATACTCTGTATACAATAATTCAGATAAGTGTGGCATGAGTATTTAAGTTAAACAGATGACATTCCGCAAGTTCAGCTGACCTTTTTTGGATGTGCTCTGTTCCTACTTGCCAGATATTGTAAACCAGACCTTCCTTAAAATGAAACTTTTTCTTTCTTGAAAATATGAAAGATCGGCAATGTATTTATTCCTGCATGGAGGCAACAAATAACCTTACAAATAACTCGATAAGCAGCAGACAAAGAAATTGTAGTGCTGTAAAGGAAAGCCAAATGCCTTTAAAGCTACACCCTACACTATTCTGTATGACACAAATCATGGAAATTATTACTTTAGACATTTCATGGGAAATCCTTCTGCCTCATCACACCTGGAGAGGCACCTGTGCCAAGGGGGTGACCTGAGTGCCCCAGCAGGCAGATAGCAGTGGAGCAGCTGGAGCTCAGGGGGATCTGGGCACGAGCAAACCAGGCAACACCCTCTGGAAGAGCAGCGTGCCCAGACACCAGCCTTCTCAGCCAGCACAGACACACGCTAAGCCTGAGTATCTTAAAAAAAAAAACAACCAATGCATACAAAGCTGTTCTGTAGAGAGTAAACATAATTTAGTGTGAATGGATGCTTTTCTGTGTCTGCTTTGCCAGGATACAAACTCTCTCTCCAATAATGTTCAGTGAAGAGAATAGATTCAGTGAAGATTATAGAATTTGAGCAAATGTGTGCTGTGACTTTTCTTTGCTTACAGCAGCAGATAATATACATACTGCATGTGTTTAACATGCTTTACATGTACTTTTACATACCTATGGCTATCTTCAGAGGAATAACGTCTGAGGGACTATCCAATACAAAAAAAAAAAAAAAAAAAAAAAAAAAAAAAAAGTAAAGGAACATTAATTCTATTTCTCCCAACAAACAAATCCCCCCTAAGTGTCAGGTGCCCTTTCCCTCACTCTGGTCATATCCCTGAATATTTCTGAGATGTGAGACATGTTTGACTCAAAAAAATGGTAAATTTTGGGTAGAAGAACAATATACAAATGAAGTGTGAAGGAGTATTCTCATTTCTCTGCCACATTCCTATTTCATGGTGTTGTAACATTTCCTTACTGGGCTAACTTCCATCCTACTTATATGGATGAGGTTAGAGAGAGACTGATAAATCACTAGTTATGCCTTAAAAAATTGAATTCTATCCTCTCTTTGGAATGTTTCTTTCCACACATTTGAATATGTTTTTCTCACAGAAAATAATAATTGAAGAAGTTGATTATTAGCATCACTGACTCACGTGCAGGGCAGCAATGGACCAGGAAAGCAAATTTTCCATGACCAAAAAGAGAATTTCCAGACATGCTAAAATGCTCTCTCTTGTCAAGAAAAATGTTTATATGGTTAGTATCAAATGTAAGTCAATATAAAATTTTCCTTGGGAAAGCCTGCCAGGAGACAAGACTTGGCAAGATATTAAGGAAACTACTCAGTATACACTAAGTTTAGGATAGTCAGATGTACCCCTGGGCTATGTGTTTCTTTGTCTTGCTGTAATAGCTTGGAATGGAGATTTGAGTACAGCCTCAGGCTAAGCCTCTTCAAAAGCTGGATATTGTGGAACAAGGAATTTTCTGTGACTTCCATCATTGAAAGCTGTATGTCCTTGTAACATACTAGGATGTTTTTAGCCAGCAAGTCACCTTGACATAATCCAGGTTTTCTGATGTGTGTCAGGTTAGTCTAAGTAGTTTTCAAGCCTTGACCATGTTCAAGATAAAATGTCTCCTAATGGCTGACAGGGCACGAATCTGGTGCTTCGGACGTGACAGATGATTCAGATTCCAGCAGCCTATCTTCAGTTCCACCATTCAAAGGCACCTTCACATTCTGCATATTAAACTACTAAAAACTAAGAACTTGGAATGCTTCCTTAAGAAAGAAATCCATCCTCTACCTAGCCAGCACAATTTGTGAAAACATTCACTAGCTTACAGCATACATTCATCTCATTTATCTTGAGTTTGTAGTCAACCAAGACAGCTCCTTCCAGAAGACAGAATAAATTTTAGCTAGACAGACTGGAGGGATTTGGCAGTTTGCACTGACTACAAAGGAAGCACATCCCCAGCTCCCTCACATCAGTGCCAAAAGGGAAGTCAGATGGATTTGGGCCTGTCTCAGCTGCATCTGCAATGCTTAAAGGACATCTCAGTCACCTGGAGTGGAACACTTCTTGTAGATACACCCCTTGGTCCTTGAGGAACTTGACTGAGATCATCAGGGAAACTCTGCTGCTATAAAAGCAGTGTGAGAGCAATGCCAGAAACCCTTCAGCATTATTCCAAATAATTTTTCCCTCCAATGTAATTTAGTGTTTTCCTTGCAATGTAAGTATTATCTTGGATGTTTGGTTAGGAAACTCATTTCTGAGGTTATGATTGAATCCTAAAATGTCTCTGAGAAGACTTATTGACCTTTTATATTACTTTCAGTCACAAATTACAGTTTTAAAGTGAAATATAACCATTACATGTAGGTTCCAGAAGGCAGCATGCAAATGACTTTCATGCTGAGCACCCACTTCTGATGGCTGAGAAAAGGATGACATTTTAGAAAAACTTGTAAGCAGCTGACTTGGCCATTTTACTTTCTTCTTTTATTAACTGTGAAGGATTAGATGGGTTATGAAGTGGATGAGTATTGTACAGATGCAGTTTATTTGTGAGACTGTCAGACTGTCATGTTTAGCAGTCAGCTCTATGTAACATTGCACACGTGTGTTCTGGGTTGATAAATTACCATTTTAAGGGTAATGTTAACAACAGTCAGAACTATCTTTCCTCAAAGGTTTTGGTAACACAGAAAAACTCCCTTCCAGAGTTTTGACAGTAAAACCAGATGATGCATGTCTGTGTGCCAGCAAATAATTAACCATCATAAATAACCTGGACTGTGTGAAGTAATGAAATATCAGGGGTCTACTCCTCTTCTTCCATTTTTCCTAACTGTTTTTTACTGAGCACAAGGCAGACAAGGTTATGCTTAGGAAAATTGAAATATTTTTTTTCTGCTCTGGAAAAATCGTGCTAAATGAAAGCCTGGGGAATCCACCCCCTCTAAACATTATATATATGTTCTTGGAAATATTACAAATTTCATAAACACATTTTATATCACACATCCCTGGAACACATTAGCCTTAGGAAAATGAGACTATTATATAGCCTTTTCATTATTTTGCAGATTTGTTTTTGAATTGAGACCAAATCACCAAATCTACATAGACTGATTTTTTAAAAGAGGAGGTGGAGTTGAAACATCCACTGCTTTATTACAGGGGGAAGAAGCAGAGGTAGAAGGGTGCTGTCTCTGGCACAAATACTACTGTTGATGCCTCAGTCAGAGTCATTACAGTTGCTCTCTTCTTACTGCTGCAGATTACAAGCAGATCCTATTTCCTTTTCCAGCTTCTGCCAAAGTGTTGAGGTTTGAAATAGGCAGCCAGGTGTCACTTGCAAACTCTTAGCTGATGCCAGCCTTACACAATAGCTGGGTGTTAGCTTTAATTAATGCTATTCAAGAGAAAGAAAGGAGTGAATTACAGTGTTTTTTGTTGTTGCTGTTGTTTCACAGACTGGTTGAGAAGCCAGACTGACATGGTTCTATTGGTCATTGTCCCTGTTATGTTATAATGCTGTTCACACAGCACCAAGCCTGTCTGAGTTCAAGAAGCATTTGAACAACGCTCTGAGGCACATAGTGGGATTCTTGGGGTGTCCTGCACTGGGCCATGAGATGGACTTGATGATCCTGATGGGTCTCTTTCAACTCAGCATATTCTATGATTCTATACCTTGTTTTAATCAGATGTCTGCAGAAAGCGGGACATACCTGTCTTCATAATTGGGACAGTGGAAATGATGCAGACTGTCACTCAGCACTTTGGATTAAAAGCAAAGTTGAAAGGTTCAGCCCACCAGTAGGGTCAAACAATAACAAAGCACACTTTCTCAGGCTAGTGGGCACCAGGAACATTGTATTGCTCTTGATGTTTTTGCACAAGGCTCATAGCTTGGTGAAGAGCACAAGCCACAGCTGCTCTAACAGTTGCAAGTTCTAATTTGTTGGATTGAAGTAATAAGTTATCAAAACCCACAGAATTAGAAATTAGTGCAATGGTCATACCCATTAATACTCCAGATCATGCTGTCCTTTAGTCATGCTTGTTTAAGAAACTAGGCAAAAGATCTCAGCTAAGAAAAGGGACATTGTTGGCAATGGAGAGGATATGTTGTTAACAAAATGGGGTTTTCTTGGTCTTGAAGTAACTGGATTAGAGTCCCACATCATCTCAGTTCGATGTGATGGAGCAAAATTCAATTTATTATTGGCAGCACACAAAAAAATAAATCTCAGGCTTGAAAAGGGTATAATAAAACCTGCTCTAATTCAGCAGTGCAACTGTTAGCTCATTCTCCCCACAGTAACATGGTAAATTGTAGATTGCATGACTTTAACACAGTTTAGAGTTCAGTATCTCCCACTGTCTATAGTTTTAAGACATTTTGACTTTGGGTTTTGGCAAATGATAAATAGCCTTCAACCAAAACGGAACAAAATTTTCAGTGTCATCATTTTACCCGCTGCAATGTTTTACCAGCCTACCCCTCCTTCAACACATCCATCAGAATATTCTTTTTACAGAAGGAGGACTGGGCACAGATGTGATCCCTTCTCCAGGAGAGGTACAAGAAGTGTTATTTTACTTCAGTAGCTTCAGGCCAGGCTGTTGAGGGGATCATGGAGGGATGCAGCAGAATGCTGCAGACCCTGGCCCTCAGCATGCTGCCCATCTCCAGCCTAGGGGATGCAGTGGATTCCTTCTGGAGAGAAGGCAGTTTAGAGCCATGCTTGTCACAGTGATGTTGTCTCTGTTACAGAGATGCTCCCTGGTGACTCACTGCTGTTGGGTTCCCATGGTCAAGCTGCTCCTAGATATGGGAGCCAGTGCTCTGGCTTGGTTGCTGCTGCACAACAGCTACTTCTCTATGGAATTTCTTTATTCCATTGATTTTTTTTTTTGATTTTTTTTTTTTAATGCACAGGGTTTGTGAAGCTTTGCTTTCTGTCCTCTCTGTGGCTTCCCTTACAAGAGATGTTTAGTCCGTGGGAAAATCTATAAGATATTCCCACAGAATTTCCTGATCTTTCTCCATTCAGTACATTCAGATGTTTTCAGGGAAGTAAGATTTCTACATTTATGTGTGGGGACCATGCTGTTAATATTTCTCACATTGCTTTGAGATTATATAACAATTTCAAATATTAACACTTGCATTGCTCCTGGTTATGGCTAATCAACTGATGATCTCTACAGGCTGTAAAAAATTGCATATTAAAGGAGTCAGAAAGTCTCTTCTGTACATACAACAGAGAGAGAGAGAGAGATGGGCTTATCCTATCTTAAATGCTGGAAGGGTGCAAGGAGGAAGGAGTTTCATCATTGACATTAGAGTAACACTTTTCACACAGAGGTATAGTAAATTAAATTCTTCATTTGTATTTTCAAGCAGTCATTATTTTTTCTCATCTTACATTTCATAGGACAGGTTCTTTCCATTTTGCTTTGAGAAAACTTAACCTACTTTCAACCACTGCTCTTATTTATTCATTTTCACTTCAGAGCCAATCTTGTCTCCAAGTTTGCAAAGTGGAAGCCTCTGCCTGTTTCATGTCAACATGACAATGGAAAACATGATATAACCCACTCCAACAACAACCGTTTGTTGGCTTTAGTTTGGATAAACTTCAGCTCTGGGACTTCTGGCTTTGTTTAGTTTAGCAGAGGAGATTCCTTTCAGATTAGCTCAGAGACTACTTCCATTTTCCCTCATTTATGTCAAACCCTTCATTTAAACATGAACTATCAGAATGAGAATGAAAATGGTATCTCCTTTAATAATGTCTGCACATTTTTGTCTTGTTTTGATTCACACAAGTGCTCCATGAAGAGATGTCTGACAGGGAGGGGAAAGCATGCACAAGACATTGAACAGGAAGAATGTGAGGATAATGAAAAGATATATATTCTAAGGCTGAATGTGGGGGTTATATTTTGAAAGCATAGGCCCTCTACAGCTAAAGGGGAACCCAAAAGGCTCTCAAGAAATGAGGCATGTGACTTGTAGAGTTAAGATTTTAACTGAGTTTTTACCAGGATTGCCTTCAGTATAACACAAAGCTATCCACAGTCACAGGAGATCCATCTCTTTCTGCTGCTGGATTTCTCTTCCAGTTGCTGTGCATCCCTCCCTGGAGGGTGGCACAGGCACATCTTCTCTCCTGTCAGGCAGTGAAAGGTTTTCTTCCATGTGCAAACCTTCCGTGGGCTGCTATGGTACCTTCAGGTGCTGCTCTGTTCCCAACCCCAGCACTGCAAAGGGCAGCAGAATCCCAGGAACATCCCGTGCACGTTTGCAGCAGTAGATATGAAAGGATGATCTGTGTCTGGAAACTACTTCCCACAGCAATTCAATGTTGGCAGTTCTTGGAAAACTTCTGGACATAATTAGTTCCCACTGAAACTCCCTGCAGTTCACGCCCAGTGACCAGTCGGTGCATTAGAAGGCTGGCTGCTGCAAACATCTATTTTTTTCTCTTTTCTTTTCCTTTGTGCTGCTGCTCCTTTTTTCCTTCTCTCCACGTTCTTTTAGGAAAATAGGCAAGAGCAAAATTGCATCTCCTTTTTCAAACAGACACGACAGAACAATTGCTCACCCGAACGGAGTTAATGGGAAATATGGGAAGCATCGTTCATTGTTCCTTTGATGTTCAGTGTAATTGCCACGCTGAGCATCAAAGGAGAATAAACTACATCCCTCATGCCTTCTTTAGCTATAAGCAGCAAAAATAAGATTCATATTTTCTTGGAAAACACTTTTATGTTCATGAGAGGTTCATTTTTAAAAAGAAATCGTATCTTTTCTGTGTCTGGCTTTAAATCTACTGTATGGTGTTTGCTTGTTTCCCTGCGGAGCACTAGTCATTCTGTGCCAGCTGTTTAAGAGAAGAATGTCCCAGTGAAAGCAAACAATGGGCTGTGTAGTGGGAATTGCAAATCTTTGAAAAGACTAATTGAAATCTGCTCAGACATTTTGAAGATTCTTTGCACAATATTCTAAGCCTGTTGGTGGCTTAGCTGTTGGCAGGGTGGTCCTCTTTGTAGATCCCTCTTTTTGGTAAGAACAGAAACGCATAAATATGGAGGAGGGGGAGAAATAAAGTAGAGACATTTTCAAGTCCAACTAATTATTTTCCTGTTAGAGCAGCTGAAATGAGAAAGAGTGCTGTAAACACCATTCAGTGAAAAACAAACAAACAAAAAACCAACAAAACCCCCAAAAAACTGTAAAAAGTCCAGAGCCTTTTCATTTATCAGGTGTTCTCTGGCTCCAGCTCTTCCAGTCATACCTTTTAAGGGCTGTGGCAGATAAACTGTGGTGGATTTGGTTGTGTCTGCTGAAGATGTTCCAGCCCTCCTCTGCTATGCAGCACTGTTTATTCTCACCCTGTGCCAGCTGATGCTGCTGCACAAAGCAGGGAGAGCTAAATGTGTGCCAGACTTCAGGCAGCCACTCCAGTAGCGAGGTTTCTGACCTCTGATATTAATAAAAAGTCAGGTCTCTGCTTGCAGGATGTTCACTCCAGCAAAAGTGTGAATTTTCACCTGATGAGGGAATTAGTTAGGAAGATCCTTAGGTCTTTGTGCTGGAAAAGCAGCCAGGCATAGAACTTGATACTTAAGATTGGCCCCCAAATTAAGAAAGTTGTCTTTGGTACTCTGAGAAAGCCCTCACAATACTCACTTTAGTAGCCCTAGGGAGTTGACAATAAGAACGTTGTATCCAGTGTACAAATAGCCATTTAATATCCTCTATGAGGCAAATTAAGAAGAATTTCAAACACTGCCATCCGTATCCAACAAACTGTCCAAAATGAATGTGGGCTGAATTAACACAAACTGGAATAAGAAGTGAATGAATACAACTGTTTTGCAGATGAAACTAGGTTAATGATGCTCTATGCACTTGGAATCCCACCACGACCTTCTGAATTAAAAATACCTTTAATTTATTGACAGCTAAAGATAGGACTCTTTTTCTTTAGACAGTATGCCAGAGTACTTTAATCCTTCACTGGAATATGAAATACAACAACTAAACCCTTCATTTACTTCCAACTTCTGAAATTACAGGAAAACCAGTAAAATTGTGCAGGGACTTATGTTAGTGTAGAATTTGACCCCCTACTGCTTTACTCATCTCTGATGTAAATTCACTATGGCCATGGAGTTATATTGGGGCTGACTTCATCCAAGGTATCTGAAAGTATAAATGATATTACCACATGTACTATACTGCATTGTAACATTTCCCATCTGCTTCAGCCTCAGGAGAGAAGCATTGAATCAAGCTGATTTCTTCCAAGGCAAACCACAGAAACAGCATTGCACAAATTTGTTAGCCCTCTCACAGAGCAAAGAGGAAAGAGCAGGTCATGTCCCACTTGAAATTCCAATCACCTGACAAAAATAGTTTTAAACACAAAGACAACTAAAAACCAAAAATCATGCATTTTCCCCCACATAACCTTTGGGTTTTATCATGTGAGAAGCTTAAAGCATCTTGAATTAAGTAGCTCAGTGCTTCACATGGGGTGCTACATAAGCAAACAGTAACAATTATCTATTTCCATTCATTCCCTTTCCTGTAGCAGATCAGAAGCTAAATCTCACTTTTATGATGCCTTGGATCTGTCAGAGTGCTTGTGTAGTCTGGGAAACCTGTATACAATGACTTTTCCAGTTTTTCATTATTCTTCCCAGGACAGACCTACTGCAATAAATGTTGCAAAGAACTCTCCAATGTTATAAATTGTTCCTGATCCTAGCTGAAATCAGAAACACAGAAGTATGTCTTTGAGCTATACCTTTTTTTTAAAAAGTTCTGAAAAAACCTTGTGCTGGATTTTGTAATTTTTTCCACTTAATTGATCCTAATAATGTTAGGCCAGCTTCTTATGGAATAGAATTGGAAGTGGTCAAGTGTTCAAAACCAAGATCACCTTGACAATTGGATTCTGACAGTAGAAGTCTTCCTTAACTACCCAAGGAGTGGGCAGGATGTTTAAAGAAACTAATAAATCCATTAAATCATCAGTATTCATATTAGACCTTGAATTTCTGTCAGTTTCTGTTTAATTTAAGACACACAAGTCTTTATGCCATTTGGCATCATTGAGTAAAGACAAGAAGCACATTAAAATCAGATTACTGCAGAGTAGTAAGAATTTGTGCCAGTGCTACAATGAAATAGCCACAAATAATGTGCATGCAGCCTGTTGCTTATTTTTAGAGTGACACTAAATGGCACAAAAGGTGATGTGCCAAAAAATATTGCAATGTAAGAACAGAGGGGACGGAAAAATCTCATAGATGTTTTACCAATAATTGGAAGAGTAACCAAAGAATTATGCTGAGGTCCCTCTAAAAAAGCATTGAATGCACTGAACTAAGATTAAATTCTTTCTTGCTTCATGTCCTGCTCTAATTGAAATGGTTATCTTCATTAAAAGATTTGATCTGTCAGCACTGAGGAGCTTCAGTTTCCACCAGAATAATTAGAAGTTGAAGTTCTTTAAGTCTGATTCAGTAAAGTCAAGGGAGGTTGTGATCAGGCAGTGATTACCCTTAACCAGGAAGGAATTCTCCAGCTTATGGCAAAAAGGGGCCAATCTCTACTAAAAAGACAGAAGTCTAAATATAATTGAGTTACAGAGTCAATCTGTTGAGAGAGGACTTTGGAGAGGAAATCCTGGAATAGTGTCTCAGTAGAGATGGTCATTCAGGAATATCTTCCTCCTTTCTGAAAAAACAATTTAGGCTATGGTGTTGTCAAAGAATAGATAAGAACAAAAGGAGTGAAATTGCCCGCTGCATGTTTCTCTCAAAATGACTTTTCTGAGTTCAGAATCAGATACAATAATTCTTTGGGCAACCCCAACAAAAGAGCAAGGTGATAAATATAGCAGACTGCTCCAACCTGCCCCTTGTATGACAGTTTGAAATGACAGTTCTGCCAAAAACAACATCCCCAGCTGTAAAACCAAAGAAACCTTCTTGCACTTTGTTTGCTTATTAGCAGTTTTTTTAACGAGGAAGCTCTTGTGCCATCGTTTCTCACCCTGAACACGAGCTGAAGCCAGTGAGGCTCTTGTGTAACAATATCACTGGTGGGATATGGCTGGTCGCTGTTTCCTCACAGCACTGCTGTGGCAGGGTGACCTTTAGAAGCTGTGTGAAGAACATCATTCAAGATGTCAGCATGCATGCCTAAACAGAGCAATCTGTGAGACAGAAATGTTGAGACAGAACAATGTGACAGATTCTGCTACTTTAGACCACATTACCTTTGAGAAGAATGACAACCCCCTGAAGACAAAGCAGAAAAATTGAGAGTTCTTAAATCACACTTTGAAAGATTAGAAAAAAGCCAATCATCTGCAAAAAAATGGATGCAATTTGTGTTTTACTTGGTAGTAAATATGCTTAAGATATATTTCTAAAATTTTTAAAAGCTGTAGAAACGTTACAACATTTGTAGCATATAATGATGAAAGAAAGGAACAAGGAAGGATTTGATTGAAATGCAAATACTTGTTTGTAGCAGTGCAGGCCTGGGATTTTTGTTTGTTTGTTTGTTTATTTTGTAATCTGATATATAGAATGGGTGAGTCTCAGAGCAAGGACAGTCTGACTGTATGACATGAGGATCCTTAGCCCCAGAATTCAGCCTCTTCCATACATTGCCAGTGAAACAGTGCAGGACTCCATTGCACAATACTCTGCCGGACAAGTACAGTATTGTGCTTCACCAGCATTCTTTTATGCAGCTTTCCCTTTCTTACTCTGCATGTGAGGAAAGGGGAAACCTGGGACTGGCGCTGGGGCAGAACTGTTCCAAAGCCAGCTTGCTTGGCAGACAAGCATCCCTAGTAGTAAGAAAGCTTTGGTTTCATTCTGAAAGCATGGGATGTAACTGTTCTTTTTGATGTGAAACTTGGGAAATCTCTTTTATTCATTCATTCTTTTTCATTCCACCTGATAGTTGTTCTTCCTCCTACAGCTCATGGAGCAGGAAAGGATTTTTACGACAAACCTGCTCTGATTTTTCATGGTCTACATTTAAGTGTTTTATAAACGGAGTTTTCATTTCTTGTACCTCTGAACACGTGGTGAACAAGCCCTACAAAATATTACATCAGTACTATTAATCCTGAAAATGTCCTAATATGTAGGGATGCTGAAATTGACCCTTATGTCCTCATGCACTCTGTGAAATAGACTCATTTAATTAGTTGGTTATTTTAAGAAAATTCCAGCTGAATGAATGTCTGAAGGCCTTGCAGTTGAAAAAAACCTCACTTTTTAAACCATTTCTTTTCCTTTATCTCCAACCTCTTTTCCTGACTTCCATGAAACAGACAGCATTTCAGACTCTGTACTCACCTGAGAGGAGACCAGGCCAATAAGCCAGGCCACTCTGGCTCAGCAAGCCAATTCATTCATTATGAGAGTCCACTTGTTTCCATTACTAATGATGGGATGGAACGAGTGTGTTTGGGTTTCTTGTAAACATCATCACAATACCAGACAGGGAGCCCGGGCCATTACATTGAGGTAGACTCTGTGGCATTCTTTTCTGCTCAGTAAATGGAAAGCAGCATTGCTTCAGATGCTGGGGTGGATTCCTCCATCTACTCCACTGTAGGGGAGAATGATAGCATTTCCATTGTAAATAGACTACATATCTCCTTTCTGCTTTGTCCTTTGGTTAAACAGTGTACCAAACAGTGCTGGAGTGTGCAGTTAATAGATGTATTTACTACAGAAGGAATATAACGCAATTTTTGAAGTGGTTGTCCTGTAAATCAAATGAGCAAAACCAGGGCAGAATAAGGAAGCACAGACCTTGTACACTTAAAAAGTAATAGAAAGACCCTTCTTAGCTTCATCAGACTTTGGATCCAGTCAAAGTTAGAGGCAAGGCCTCCTTCATCTTCATGCTTTAGCCTTTACCAGATCCACTTTAAATACAGCAAAATCTGTTTGACTCATTGTGTCTGTGATCAGATTCTCACACATCAAAGCTCCTCAGTTTTGTTTCCCAAGCCATCTTCAGGCAGCTGCTGGAGGATCATGAGTCACCTCTGTGTGGACTATTGCCCTTTCTGAGACAGAACCAGACAAGTTCAAGATGTTCCTTAATTTCTAACCATTTAGTCACATCTCTGCAAATGGGATATGTGAGTCTGCTACTAATGCAAAAGCTGGACATTTGCTCTATCCAAAGTGGAAAAGCCTGTGGTTTTTGAAGATACTATTAGGAAATTTTTTCCTTTTGCCATATAACTGTGGTTAAGTCACGATCATGGTGCTTGCACAGATGCAAAGTCAAAAGCAACTGCAAAACAGGTCATCTTCTCAGGTCATAGCACTTGATAACAAATTCCCATTCATCTCTTTGGGATTAGGATTATGTCCCATATGACATCTGTTGTCCTTTGGGCCTACAATGACCATATTTGTTTTCCCTTATACCCATTTGGGCTCTTTTATGTACCACACTTATAGGTCTTTGGAACTAAATGGTGATTTTCCTTTCAGTTTTCCCTATTGCTCTTCTTATGTGCAGCTGCTAGTCTGTTCAAAATGGGAAACAATTCAAAACCAGCACATGACAAAGATTGTGTTGCGTATTTTCCTTTTATTCACTATTTAGCCTGGCCCAGGGAAGTGTTACTCACAGCAAAACCTTTAACAATGTGAATGTTCAAAACCAGCATAAATGCAAAGTTATTCAGGTTTTCAAATATTAAACTTTTTTACATTGCACTAGAGATTGACAGAGCTTCCAACCATTGCAGCAAGTGTCACAGAAGTGAAATGCTGTATAGCCACACTATTTAGGGCTTTGGGAAGAAGAATAAGATTTTGCATTGCCATAAGCAAATACTGTTGAGTTCTAATATTTTCTTTTAAATCTTAGGCTAATATGTGTGTTTAGGAATCAATAAGAAAAGCTGCCTAAGGCAAGTATGTGACTGTTCTACCACAAGTCTAGAAGTAGACAAGTCAGCTTTTTTATAACCTTATTATTCCTATATGTTACTCGCCACTGCTTTAGCACAAATCAGCTTTCCAAAGGATTTTGGAGCTAATGGGTAATCTTTATGAGCAATGCAAAACGCATTATGTCATAACATGCTGACACATAGATCTACATCTGAGCACAGAGGGGGTGTCTTTAACAGACTAAGCCTTCCCAGATGCAAGTTTCCTGTGGAAACCTTTTTAATACTTTCATTGTGCCAAAGGTCGCAGTAATTTTCATTGCAGCTCTCCTAGCTTATTTCTTAATTCATTTAACAATGTACAGAAAGTTAGAAGCAAATAGGAATGTCAGTATATCCATGTCTTCAATTTTTTGTCTTATGCCTGTTAAATGGTGCCATCTACTGTAGAATAACTTAATGGCAACCTTGTAAAAATGCAGAGGAATCTGCTTTATTTCCTTATTACTGTAAAATTATGTCAATTGTTTTGATACATTTTAAATTTCCATTATTTACTTTTACATTTTTTCCAAAAATATGGAAAGGTGAGTGCTCTCAGTGTGAAAAGCTGGTCACTAAGGAAAGCCTCTGCTATTATCTTGAAAACAGAATCTTTTCTGACTAGCAGGGCAAAAATATGGGAAAGATGTCCTTTTTCTGCTCCCTATTATTTTTTCCCTCTTCACTGTAAGGCAACAGGATCACATTTCTAATAATAATAAGCTAAAGAAAAAAATGGCATATGAAAGACTGAATCCTTGGATACAAATTTCCGAGTGAATAAGGACCTTGTCTTAAACAAATAGTTTTTAAAAATGTTTTTTAAAAAGCTAAGAAAGGAACACTGAGAGCTGAAAATCTGAATACTACAATTAATTAAACTTACCTTTTGGGTACAGAAAATTGTGTACACTATGCATCTTTTTATATGTGACAGCTATTCATGTAACTGTACATTACAAGTGCAAACAGTGACAGTATTAAGTTCCTTTAGATCTGTATCATGGTATCTGTATTTTAAAATTATATATAAACTTGCCCTGAAGAAAAATAATTTCTACTCTTCCTCATTATGTTTATAAAGGAAAAGAACCTTTTAACCTGTGGAGCTGGGAAGGGCTAAGCACAATGACAGCTGAGTCTCTCTGGGGTGATATGGATCTGTGCCCGTCCATGCTCTCTAGGGTGTATCCAACCAGCTCCTCTGAGACGAATAACAAGCTCTGACCTCCCCAGAAGCTTTGATGGCATTCTGCCTCCCACAGCACATGAGGGCTTCATGTGTGCAGTGAGCCACTTGTCCACTGAGCTGCTCAGTTCTGCCACTTTATAATTTGCTTTCTCTCTTGAGCCACTACAGAGATTAGAAAGAAGATTCCCTTCATAATGCTGCACTTCTTAATTATAAAATACATTTCAGGTTTCATGTTTGTCTGGAAACATTTGTCATTAGTCTTCTCAAGCCTGGGCAGTTTGTTTTTTCCCTAAGTGCCCACAGTGAAATCCTGGTTTGTGGAAAGGAGGAAAATGTTTCTTGCAGAAACAGTCAGGACTTAACTAAGCAGAGAATCAGCTTACTAACCTGGGATCCACAGACATGGTTATGTGGTGTGAGAACTGGGAAACCAAGCAACTCTTTTAGAAACTAGATCTAGCTTGGCAGACTAAGGAAGGATGTCTAGATCTTCTCCAAAGTTAGTCACTGTTAGGTGGTGTCCTTTGAAGTTTGAAGCAGCCTTTGATGCCATGACCCTGTGTCATGTAGGTGTGAGGAGGAGGCAGTCCTGGAAATAAGCAGTTCTTCTGCATCTATCTTGTGCAGAATATGAAGTTTCTCGTGAGACACAAAAGGAGTGGAAAAGAGAAAAGTAAATTTCTAGGTGATAGAGAATGTTTGAGGGGGGTGAGTTTTCATGTCCCCCTGGAATACTTTTGATTTTAAGATTTTTTTCTGTTGTCAAAGGAAGGTAAAATACTGAATCCCAGCCTGACATCAGGCAAAGAAAATGTCTGAAAAGCAGTTTTGAAGACAACATTTTCTTGTTTGCTTAAAGTAAAATTGAAGTGCAAAAATAACATAAACTCGTGTGCACAGACCGCCTGTAGTGGGGTTGAAATGGGGAAAATGAACCTCCTTTCCCACGCAGTGCCCTGCTGCAAGACCTCCACTCCAGCTCTCCTCTCAGTTGGCCATGATGGCCTGGCTGTATTCCCAATCATCCTGCCAGAGCTCATACAGGGAGGTGATGAATTTCATGGGTGGAAGTGAGGAAAAAGGTTAATATGTACAAGGAAAAGCAGCTGAGACACTGGAGAAGGGAGCAGGGGAAAACTCATCTCAGTTGAGTACATGGCAGTAAAGAAGGTGAACAAAACATAAAAGAGGGTTTGTGGAAGATGAAAAGGGAAGTCATGTTATAGGAACGGTGAAACTCAGAAGGAGCATGAGAACAAACACACCTAAGTGTGTCCATTGCCAAGGAGCCTGGGTGTGGGTATGGGAACAGATACCCACAGAGAGAGAAAGAAAAACAAAGGATGTAAAGGAAAAAAAGAGACCAGTGTGGTAATGCAGCAGTGGAAAAGAGGAAAAACATAGATCAAAGATGCAGGGAGGGGGGAGGGAACAAACAAAAGGCACTGAATAATCCACAGGAAGGCACTGCACTGTAAATTTGGACTCACTCTCGTACTACATAATAATGACCATTACAACAATTATATGGCATTCGGAAATTTCTGCCTGGAGCCAGTGGTAATTTTAATGTCAAAGCTTTGAATTACATCTTTTGGCATCTTGCTTTTCTTTTTGAAGTGTGATGGTGTAGTAGTTAAATTATTCTGGTATTAAAGTTTTAAGAATGACATAGGTGCACAAATAGTTCTTTCTCCAGAATTTTTCACTTGTAAACTGATTTTGAGTTAATCATGAAAAAAATCTTACAAGACATTCACTGATATTTATATTTGTAATCTGAGACTTCCAATATCTTCTACAAAACTTAAAATGAGCTTATAAAACTTTTTAGTGTTATTCTCATATTGGTTTCTTAAACGGCCTGCCTTTTTGGATCATGTTTTTCTAAGAAAATGCAAACCCCAAATTTAATGTTTGAAGCTGAATTTTGTCAGTCTTTTCAAATTCATAATATAAACCAAATTTGATTAGTAAAACAGCTGTTGGAAGGAATTCGCAAAGCCAGGAATATTACAGATGAACAATGTTTTTTCTGAAAATACAGACACTTGTAACATTTGAGCAGGCCAGATGACACAATAATTGCAAACCATGTGGGCAATTAATGTGAACATTCTTTTAGATCTGTCACATATGTTGGCTTTCAAAAAACATGCTAGCTATTAATGCAAGATGCTGGTGACAAGAGTGCGTGCTGGACAGATGGCTTCTTCCACGTGCAAGTGCCCGTGTTGGCACACAGGGGCCAATGATACACTTGTTTGAGGGGTTTGGCACATTTACTTCTTAGCTGCAGCAGAGAATTCAGTTGCTAATTAGGCAGTAACTCAGTCTGACACTAAAATTACTCCAGAGTGAAGATTATCAGAAACTTAATTGGGCTTTGAATCAGCTCCAGGAGTTTTCCATTGATGTCTGTTTCTAAATTCAGAGCAGACTCTGCAATTAATGTAACAGATCCTCCCAGTGTCTGAAGAGGAGCATTTAACCCTTTACTTCACACACATAAACTACATTACAGTAACTAACCAAACAAACTAACCTACAGTTTTCATGTTATTCATCTTTGATTTGGAAAAAACCATAATAATATTAAACGCTCTTTTGTCTTTCTCTCCAGTCACAGGATGTACCCATCTTGGGCAGGCTTATGCTGACAGGGACGTTTGGAAACCAGAGCCATGCCAAATCTGTGTGTGCGACTCGGGATCTGTTCTCTGTGATGACATCATCTGTGATGACCAGGAGCTGGACTGTCCCAACCCAGAGATTCCTTTTGGAGAGTGCTGTCCCGTTTGTCCACAAACAACAACACCATCTCCAAGAGTAGGTTTAATCTCAATGTTGCTTCTTTGGTGTTCTTCCCTTCCTGATCCACGTCAGCCTCAATCCATTTTGGCTTAGGTGCTTTTGAACACTCTTCAGTGCCACTTTCTGGCATTAGGTAAATACTTAGGATGGGAAAATTTTGCACAATCAATTTTAAAAACCAGCTTGAACTTACAGAGAGTTTTATCTTTTTTGTTTAATTCAAGAATATTTCTGTATTCTATCAGAGAATTGGTACCAGCTCTGATAAAACATTTGTTAGTCCTTTGGGCTATGCAGCTGAAAGCATTAAGTCTTTCAACTCAGTTTTACACAGACAACAGGCACGGAAAAGGAGTAGAAAGGGACAGAGGGCACAAATTAGCCATTACATTTTTCATTTTATGGAGAAGCATAGAAATAATGCAAACACTTTATTTGTTGACCATATGCTCAGTCTATATCCATGAAAGTAATGCCAACACAAAGTCAAAGAAAATTGGAGAATTTGCACAGCATACTCAGAGTCTGCATTTCTTATCAACTCAATTCTACACCACCACAGAGTAAATTTCCTTTTGCAGACTTATTGTTGACTTAATTCCCCAGAAAGGAAAGGTGATCCAAACTGTACGTCCTTAATTTATCATCATCTTGTTTATAGGCACCAACATTATATAAGCCAGTTGTAGCAACTTCAGCTCAGGAAAACCAAGAATGTTAGCACATGCAAGTCCCCTGCCTGACTGCTGCAGTGAGCAAGCAGCTACACTGAGCTCTAAAGTTATCTGAACATTTCAACCATGTTTAAGATCCATGAGATTCTGTTAGAGTGCACAGGTTGCCACAGACACATTGAAGATTCTTATCTAGAAGATGAGAAAGAGACGTGTATATGGAAGAGAGAGAAGATGCACTTCTGCTGCTCTAGAGGACATCTGCTTAAACATGAGATGTCACCTCATGTTATTGGCACCACGTTAGTGTAACTCTACTGCTTCCAGAATTATCAGAGATACTTCAGTGACCAGTTTGAGAGTTGTAAATGAGTGGTACATACACGCTCGCTGGAGATTTAAGCACAGTTCCCTCTCTTGTGTCTAGAGACTCATTTTATCAGTTCTGGGGTTCCTGATAATGAAGGACATCTGGAATACTTCCCCCAGCCTCTCTCTTTGATATATGAGTTCACTGGAAACTGTCCTGTTGACCTTGGATGGTGTACAGGGAAATGTCACCTTGAAAGGTCCAAGATAGTTTCAGCTGAACATTCCTTGCTTCCTCTAGCAGCTCAGTATGTAAATTGAAAATCCAGATAGTAACATGTAACTGAACTGCTAATTGGAAGACAAGTTGGAAGAGTAGATGTGAGAATTAAAAATTAGCTGCATACTCACACTTAACATGCTGGACTGAGGATACAAGAAAACTGTCCCTACGGTATTCCACAGTGGCCTACTGTCCCCATTGTACTCAATAGCAAAGCTCTACTGACTTAATTGGTGCCTTGTTATTAGGCTGAAGGGGAGGTGTAATGCTATGGATGAGCCAAGAAAATGCAGACAGACTGACCAAAAACCCCATAGCCTTTAAATATACTGAATAAAAATAAATGGAATTCATGCCATAAAATTTTATTCAAAAGTTTAAATGTGCTTGTTTATGTGTGGAGTTTTTTTGTTTGTTTGTTTCATTTTGAATCTCTTTTTTAATTTAATTGCTTTTCCTTTTTTTCCTAGACTCCCAACGGAGTCATCCAAGGCCCCAAAGGAGACCGTGTAAGTACACCTTTTTTTTTCCTCCCAAGGAAATGAACAAAATCAAGACCAATTCCTCTAGTGTTGTATATCCTATTCAAGCTGCTAAGATACTGAGCTTCCACTGATGTCTGCACTGTCTGCAGTTATTTTGAAGTATCCCTTCAGGTTCAACAAAACTCCCCAAAATTTAAACTGGAAGAGCACAGAGAGATCAGTCCACACTGTCATATTTGTTATGTTTTGTAACAATTCTTCCCAGGAGGAATAAAACAAGTGATCTATGGACTCTGCTAGCAGTATCAATTTTAGGTTCAGGAATTGAACTGCAGTATTTCTAGGGTGTTTGACCAAATATCAGTTGCAATAAGGCTCTGGCAACTGAGAATTGTTTCCATGTGTGAGTTTGCTCTGCTCTGTCTTCCCTGATTATTTGGTTGTGGTCTTGTGTTTCACAGAGGTTTCCCACCACAGTCACAGAGGCTTTGTTATGAATGGAAAGTTTTGTTCTGCAATGTCCTTGCAGTTGGAGGCAAGTGACAACATCTGTATCTGTGTCTTTGCAGGGTCCTCCTGGGCCTCCAGGCAGCAGTGGTCCACCAGGTGCACCAGGACATCCAGGGAGCCCTGGAGCACCTGGGGCCCCCGGCATCTGCCAGTCGTGTCCCAGCATAAGTGGAGGTGTAAGTCATCATTATATTCAGCTTCTACCTTGTTACTCACAAGCATTCAAAGCAATATCATAGGCACCTGTCCCCTGCACCTTCACAGGTGCTTTGCTTTCTATCTCCCACTTGTGCTTTGAAAACAGAGTTGAATGCAATGTGGAGTTTTGTTGTTGTTTTGGAGTTTTGTCCATAAGACTTCCCTGGAGAGCAATTAAATCTCTGCCTTATCTTATTTTTTAAAACTTTCAGAGACAGATCTGTTGAGGGACTTCTGTAACTCAGAAATACTCTGACCAGAAAGAGTGTGTAGGAGGAAGTATGTCCACTCAGTCTTAATGATTAGGGAACTCTCATACTTTCTTATATATTATGAAATGCATGTTTAATAAAGAAACATTCCCATGAGACTAGACTTAAACACAGGTCCTCTGCTTGCAAGTAAGTGCCATGCAAGTACTGTTTGTTATGCTCCCTCTTTGCTTCTGGCTCACTGAAACATGAATTTGTTTCTGCTTACCAAAGAACTTTATTAGAGCTGGGCAGACTCAGCAAGAGAACTAATTGTAACTAAAGTTTCTGCGCAGCTGGACTTGTTCTGGGACCTGAGCCCCAGGCAGTGCTTTAAGAGATGGCATTGTCTCCAATGCAATTGCCAAACCTAGATTTACAAGATGGGATTTCTTTAGCAAAGCTGTTAAAAATTCCATGTTAAAACCATTGCTACTTTTGAATATAGTCCACTGATTATAACTTCCAAATATGTTTGCACTCCCAGGTAAGGCAGAAACTGAGGAACTATGTCTTGTTTTTATTTAATTCTGAAAGGGATTGTGTCTGCAAGACAGAGCTTCTAGGAGAGGTCCCTGTGGGTCAGTTAACCAGTGTCAATGGGCACCACAGTAATATAACAAGAGAACTACTGGCTTTGGGTTGGTAAATGCTGACACAGGATAGGATAAAAGGCTGAATTAGTCACCCATTCCAACACTGTGTCAAAGATGTGCTGTTGAATCCTGACAGGAGGGTTCATACCAGTAGCACAGGAGTCTTGTACTGGCCAGTGTAGGGGCTGGGTACACAGTGGTTTGGGATATCATGCAGAACATTGCACATATTCAATCCTTCCTGCTCAGCCACTTGTGTGCCATGAAGGCATAACTGCATTAATGTCATATCATTTAAAAAGTCTGCTAATATGAAATGAGTTATTCATTAGTTACAGGTAAAAGAAATCAGGAAAATAAGCAGTTGCATTCTTTAGTGCAATAGCACAGATTTCATCAACTTCCTTGAGTGACAACTAAGTCCAAAAGATAAGAGAGTGGAGGGAGAAGCTTGAAAGGAACAAAACAGAAATAAAAGGAGAGAGAATGGGAATCTTTTGGTTCAGCTAAGGCCCAGGTGTCAAGATGACAAATAGATACACCCAGCCTAGGGAGCTGGCTTTACCATGGCCTCTGAAGGAAGACGTTGGCTGTGCTTCTGTTTTGGGTGATGTAAATGCATGGCAGCTATATGTCAAACAAATACTACCCAGTAGATACTAATTAGTTCCATAAATTTGCCATACCACTGCAAGACAAGAGTTATTTTATTTGTACAAATCACATTTTTCTTCTCTTTTTTTTCTTTTTTTTTTTCTTTCTGTTTGTCTATATTTCTTTTACAGAGTTTTTCTCCACAGTATGACTCCTATGATGTGAAGGCTGGCTCAGTTGGTATCGGGTACCCCCAGCCCATTGTAAGATGATATAGCCTTTTTTTTCTGTCCTTTCTTTTTTTTAAAGAACAAATTTTCTGCTCATAGATTATACCTTGGATGTGTATGTATCCTGATTTTAATTTAACAATATAAGTTTTCATTTAATTATTGCTTGCAAGTTGAATGCAATGTAAGGCAGCAGTTTGCTCAGGAATATTATTCAAGTAAGTAGCTATAGATCATCTGGACTTTTTGCCTTTTCACTTTCTTTCTTCAATTCTTACCTTCTTTTTCCTAATCTCTGTCTCTGATTCACTTTCTTATACTACCTAAATGCTTAACCTTGTTCCCTTGCATACATTCCTCATTTATCTGCTTCTTATTCTGTCACTAATTTCTTCCCTTCCTTCCACCACTTTTTTTGCCTCTACCACTGCCCTTAATCTTCCTTTACAGCTTCAGTAGCATTCTGCCTTTACTCAGTATGATGTTCCATACTTGTTTACTTTTCCACAATTCAAATTTGCCTGATAACAAGTGAGTAAAACCTCTTATATACTTCTTTTTCATCCCAGAAGTCAAAATCTTTTAATTTTTTCTTTTTACAATTACATTTTTTTACCCACAGCTATGTCTGTACTAAGGATGCTGTATCTGCCTGCTAGGTCTGGCCCAAGCTTTTCACAGGTTTTTTAGTGACAAAAAGCATGGATTGCCTGAAAGACTTATGCCTGAGCTACACTTCCCATATAAAATAAATCTGAATGTTGCACCTCATGATTTTCCTTTTAGGCACTGGGATTTAGAGACACTCACCATGAAGTGCTCTTGATTCAGGCAAACTGCTATATAGAGAATGTTGTGAATTGCTGTCATTTGAAATTGGCTGCTGCTTCATGAATCATAATCATTATTTTCAGTCCAATTCTGCGTAACAAGGTTTGGGTATCACATGTTGTAACTTACCAAGGCACTTTCAAGCAAATGTGTTATTTCTTAGGGTTTGATCAGATCATCTTGTGAAATAAAGTTTACTAATCATGACAGCTTTTCCCTGAAATACAGTTCATTGTTTTCTCACCGTTTTGTTAATCTATTTGTTTCTATCTCCTTCATTTGCTGATATAATCATCAATGCATTGGTCTTCTTCAGGCATCTGCTTTTGTATTTATGTATTCATTCATTCTTATTCAGTTTCTCACAGTTTTTGCCCACAGCTTGTCATAATTGTCTACATTTTGTTATGTGGTGTCTCAGTGTGGGATGTGTTGAACCAGATAAGTAACCAACTCTTTCAGTTAACAGCCATGGTTACTCCTCTCTATTTTGGCATTTTTCCTGCAAGTGATTAGCATGTCTTGTGCTCTGACCCCAGGGTTTGAATTTAAAAAACCCCACCAAACTACTGTATTGGACACCCTAGAATGTCTTTGGGAGTGTCTGCATACCTTCAGGTCATAAGGTCTTTTACATTGTATCATGCCACACATGACTGCAAAGTAACACCAGTTACAGACAGGTGACTGAAATAATTAGGAAAAACTAATGATTATAATTAGCATTATATAGATTAATTTCTATATAATTTTGTAAATTTATCGATTTTCAACTTAGATACTCAGTTTGAAGAAGTATCCAATCTGAAATAATCAGGAAGATTTATTAAAAAAATAACACAAACATTTGTCCATGGGTGGATACTATGCCTGGTGTTTCCTCTATCCCACATCTCTCCATTGCTGTTTCCCATGGCTTTCTGTTGCTTATAGCCTGATTTTGTGCTTTACATCACATTTCTTATTACTTTCTCGTATAACCTCCATACATTGTCTGTGTCTTTCCACCAGTGCACACCCTCCAGCTGAGACATGCCTATTTGTTCCCAGCCTGGAGATGCTGGCAGCAGGCACATGTCCCCCCAAAATATCAGTTTGTCTCCTCAGTGTGTCGCTTGAAAGAAATAATATCTTGTTTGTTTATAGCCACGTGTCTAATCAATTGATTGCTGTTGATGAGTTGATGGCTTTGATTCATGTTTAATCTCTAGTTGCCTTATAACACATGAGTTCTAACAATTAACAGCAAGGGACTTCTTACTGTCTTCACACATCAAAGGCCACCCCATTTACCCTGACCATAACTGCTCTGCCACTTGCTCTACTTCTTCTCATAGAAAATGGCAAATATTGCAAAGACTCATTTGTTTAGACAAAAGACAACCTGTGAACTAATATTAACACAGTGTATTTGCAGTATAGTAGTATATTATACTGTAAATGCCATTACAGTGTAACAGCAATTAATCTTGTACTATGAAAATTAGGTTCATGTAACATCTGTGATACATGACATTCTGACACAATATGACAATAACCCATGAAACACATTATGTGGATAAATAAACTATGGGATATAGTATTGGTACTGCAGCACACAGTGATTCTCATGTAATTAATATATGTCACTCTTTTGGCTTTATAAACAAATGAAGGGTTTATTTAAACAAAAGCTTTTTTAAAAGAACCACTGTGCTAACTTTCAAATGTTTCACATTTTGCAGCATCAACTGCTTTTGTGGTTGTTTTTACAGGAAGTACAAATATTGCAGGTTTGGTTAGTCCAGACCTTCTTTCCTTTTTATGGCTTAGTACCAGTAAAGTTCAGAAAAGATTTCACTGGTGAAAATGCTTGCCTTACTGACAAAACCAAAAATATATCCTTAATTCAGTATACCACTAAGTCCTGAGAAATCTCTAGTCAGGCTAATAAAGCTCAGTTACATGTCAGAGGAGCTGGACTCATTTATTCTGTTCAAAAAATTAAGAATTCCAGTTATCTATTCTTCCCCTTCAGCAGCTGGAAAGCTGAGCTGTGAGCATCATTCTGGGGGTCTAGAGAAGGGGAATAGTGACTCAAACAGGAAAAATTACAGCTTTGAAAATATCCTGTGGAGTATGTTAGTAAAGCTTGCAAGGAGAAACCCAGCGAATTCTTTTCTGAAGGGACTGTAGCTACAAGACAATGTATTTCTTTCTTAGTGTATGTATACATTGCTGCTTCTTTTTTACTGCACCAAGTGCACGTCACTGTGAACTTTTCTCTATACCAATATGTAAAATTTTATTTCACAGGTATTGATTACTATTACAACTGTTACGCTTTACAGTTATATACATTAATATAATTACTATTTTTTATTCTACACTATAGAGTGGCTTTCCAGGACCCCCTGGCCCCAGTGGCCCCCCTGGCCCTCCTGGTCATGCAGGTCCCCCTGTAAGTAAAATTAATATTTTCATAATCACCTCATATTCTTTTATATGAGCTTTTCATTTTCTCTCTCATAAATATTAAGAGTCTTTGGAACTGATAAATCTAGGTACTATGCTGAAGAATTTTATGGATAAATGTCATCCTCTATTGATTGGGCTGTACCTTCTACGCATCACCAAGTCTCAAAAGCTGGGGGTTATATACCATGCTTGCTGAAGTCTATGTGTACCCCTGAGCTTTCTGCAATTCTCTGGGGTATCAGCCAAGCCTGTTTTAAGACATGCCTGTCATTCTGTTAACAATCCCAAATGTTTATCCATACAAAAATTGAAAAGGAGGTAAAGTGATCACACAAACGGTCTGACCTTTTGACATCCATCTCCTTTTAGAAGAGCAGTTTTAGTTCTGTTTTTATGGAGGCAGGTTCTGCTAAATTCGCCTTTGGTCATTTGTTGACCATTCTGACTACAACTCTCCTTACAATTGTGAGATTATAAAGTGTAACAGCACCATGAAATGATGCATGTAATTTCTCACATTTTAACTGTGGGTTTTTTTTTTGTATAACAGGGCTCTGCTGGATACCAAGGTTCCCCTGGAGAACCAGGACAACCTGGCCCTCCCGTATGTATACATTTCATATCACTATATATGTTAAAGGCATGATCTGACAAGCGTGAATCTGTGTCATCACTGGAGTGGATTGACATTCTGCAGTTCATCCTGTCTGTTTATTATGATGCATGTTAAACGGACAAGTATTTTATGATGCTTAATGCATTTTT
This sequence comes from Scytalopus superciliaris, assembly GCA_013400415.1. Taxonomy (NCBI): domain Eukaryota; kingdom Metazoa; phylum Chordata; class Aves; order Passeriformes; family Rhinocryptidae; genus Scytalopus; species Scytalopus superciliaris. The sequence continues at coordinate 200,008 of VXBX01001890.1, read as the reverse complement.
AGCTTGAAAGAAATTTGATATTTTTTATTATTATAGTTAATATTATTTATTTTTCTACAGGGTCCTCCAGGCCCTGTTGGAATGATAGGCCCAGTTGGTCCACCTGGAAAAGATGTAAGTTCACTACTATTCATCCATTAATGTTACTTAGATGGTAAAACAACATTGACACCATTGCATCTGAGAATTTTTACCATTTCCCCATTTCTCCATTTGACAATACACCTGTAATTTTCTTACACTAGGTCTGACTGTTCATTCAAAGATGTCTTCAATTTTAGCAGGCGATTTGATAGACATAATCAAAAAAAAAAAAAAAAAGAAAACATAAGCATGAAATACACTGTTTTGACCCTGTGCAAAATAAATTAACAGTTACAAAGAAAATCAGAGAGCAGTCAGAGTTTTCTGTTCCCCTTAAATCTTACTATGTGAGTTATAGCCATTAACATCATCTTTTGTGTCACATCTGGAACTCCTGAATAGGTACAGTACCAGGCAAGACCAACAGCTAAAGATGATGTCCATTTTTAGTGTTTCACCATGAAAAATAACCTTTCTTGGATCATCTCTTTCTAAATTTTGGCTTTAAATAGCTTAGATATTAGCTGAAAGCTTGTTAAAAATTGAGATTTTAAATTCAGACATTTCTTTTTCAGAAGGCAGTGAATTGTCACCCTGCTATGATTTTCCCCATTGTCTTTGGCAGAACTTTCACCTGTTCATTCTGACTCATCTTGATCCTCTAGAACTGGTGTTTTGCTGGTAACTGAAACAAGAGCAAAACACTAAAAAAAGGTTTTACTTTCTTTCAATAGGGAGAACCAGGAAGACCAGGCAGAAATGGAGATCGTGGAATCCCTGGATTACCGGTATGGAAAAGCCCCCACTAACAATGGTCTAATCAAAGGTTTTGTTTTCCCGTTTTAAGTTAGTCAAGTGAACATGACTCATAGTGAACATTGGTTTGTGCCCTTAATACAGTAAGTTCATGATTTATTAAACTTTCTATATTTATGTGTTTAGGGTCACAAGGGAATCCCTGGAATGCCTGGGATGCCTGGGATGAAAGGTCAACGAGTAAGTATTGAGTATATTGAATAAAGCTGAGTCAGTTACACTATTTGAATTAGGGTGTTGCATGGTTGTGCTCTTTCAGTCATCAGTTCAAAGAGACTGAATCATGGAATTAAAGCCAAATTTCCGAACAATGTGACCTGACCTTCTTTAACAAATACTTAAATTTTGTCTAGTTACCTCAATTGTAGAGCTTCATCCCAAATGCCAAAAGGTGTTCCAACAGCTGACAGCATTCATTATTGAAAATATGCACCTTTGGGGGCTTAGTATTTTGCCACAAGGAATCAAGTTTTACAGAGTGCAGGAGGAATACTATTCACAGATATGATTTTCCTTTCCCACAGGGTTTTGATGGAAAAGATGGTGCCAAAGGTGACAGCGGTGCTCCTGGTCCAAAGGTAAAAAACTGCAGTGTCATCTTTATAGTAGGTAGATTAATGAGCTCCATCATTTGTTGTACAGCTGTGCTTTGCATCTCACACGGTTCTAGAAATCCAGTTAACATTAAAGAAACCCATTTAATTTCTCTATGAAAAGAATAAGAATCATTCCAAAGGAGATAGACTTTCTGAAAACACATCATGTCCCAATTTTGCAGCCATGATAAACATGAGATTCTACAATGTAGGACATGGCTGGGTCATCTAACTTTTTTGCATAATATTTTGAGGAATGAGTCTTTCTGATTTTCTTTTTTTTCTGTTTAATATTTTGTTTTGGCACTTGCTTAGAATTCTCAGACCTGAGTTCATGCTGAGGACACTCTGCGTGGTGCAGAAAGGGGCAACAGATTGGGTTGTCTTGTTTTGTGTCTTTTCCCCATGAACAAACCAAAAAACATTCTCTCCAAAGTTCATTCTGTCATTGGTGTTTTCTTTCCATAACAGGGTGAAACTGGTCTTCCTGGAGTAAATGGAGCACCAGGCCAGCCGGTAAATATGTGCATCCTGTAGTGTTTAAGTATTAACTGAGTTACTCATCATTCCTCTTCCCTTAATTACGCTACCACATGCATTGAACAATAGTGAGACATGCAAATACGAGCAGTGTCTCTTTGCTCAGCCAGATCAGTTTGGAAGCCATGTAACTGACTGGTTTTCATGTTTTCTAGGGACCAAGAGGTCCAGCTGGTGAAAGAGGAAGACCTGGGAATCCCGGTGGCCCTGTAAGTACTTGCAGCCATTGTTTTTATACAGAGGCAGCACATACTTGGAGTCAGAAAGCTGAGAATTCCCTACTTCATAGCTTTCCTTAAAACATATGTAATGCAAAAAACTAAAAACCTACATAGCATCTGTAAAAATCAGACATGAAAACTTTTCAATCTCCAGTTAAAGACATAACACTTTGAATTCACAACATGTTTACCATCTTGTTTTATATTTCCTTTTTTTAAATGAATTGATTACACATTGAGGGAGAGTTCAGTGTTTCAGCATAAGCTCAGTTTCAGCCAAGAGGAACAGGGAGGAGAAGTGGAAGCAAAAGGCAGCAGGAGAAGGCAGAGAGAGGAAAAAAATGCAATCTCAGATATAGCTTGAGTGAAAAAGACCAAACTCCTCTTTGACTGAGATTAGGGGGTACATTCCTTGCTCTGAAGGAATTCATAGTTCTTGGCATTCAACAAAATCAAGAAAGCATAGTTAACATATAACAACCAGCAACTTCTTTGTACAAACACTACATAACCTGAGTAGAGAACCTGGTCTAATATATATACAAGGTAAGGCAACAGGATTTAAATCATACCATGGCTTTTTAGGTTTTTGGAGTGAAATGTTAGTCTTTTATGTGAACTAGGACTGATACTTTGAAATATCCATCTATTGCAACCTTATTTATTCACACAGATTATGCTATTACTTCCATCAGAAATGTAATAATAATACATTTTTACATCTTACTGTCTCATTACAGTACAAATCATGTAAAGTGTTGGACGTTCCTTCACAAAATATTTAATTATTATTTTGAAATTTCTCAGTTGAGGAATGCTTAGACCTTGGGCAACGAAGTGGGAATGTACAGACACAAGAATATGATCTCTGAGTCATGGACATGAAAGCATGTGCGTTCCTTACCCAACACCTCTCTTCTTTCTGTAGGGTGCCCATGGCAAAGATGGATCTCCTGGAGCAGCTGGCCCACCTGTAAGACACCTTACAGTTGTTTGACTCTAAGGATTTGTGTTGCTTTAGTCTTATTACTTTATTCTGATGTTCTGCAATGCCAGGAAGTCTGAAACTGGTGTGCACTGCTTTTAGAATGAGCGTTTTATGTAATTACATTTCATAACCCTGTTGGTTAAGATACTTAAAGCATACAGTGCAATAGGAGAGCTTTAGCAGTGGAAATCAGGAAATGCAAAAATCCAAAGCCAGATTGTTCTCACAGAACATATAGATGGATAGAACTGTTGTACTCTATGCAATCAAATTGTGAATGGTCTTATCAAATACATTATTTAGCAATTTAGGTGGGCAAATATTTTCCTTTCCCATCTCCCTAGAAACGTGAGCATGTCCATCTGTATGTGCAACAGCTATATTGCCTTTCTTTTTTCCTTCTATACCCTTTTTATAATTAGAACAGATTTTGAACATTTTTTTATAACAATCTCTTTAATGATAGATTTCATGGGGTTTAAATTTAAAACACAGAAATTTAGCTGAAGGTATAAAAGTCAGAGTAACCAAGATGTAAGTGTGATACTTTAGGACTAGCCAAACTTCACCTTCTGCAGCATGATTTATATTTTCTATTTTGCCAGGTGTTTCCTTACTGAGAGAAAAATCCCATAATCAGATTTTTTTTTTAATTTAAGATTAATTCCATATGGCTTTTGCCTTTTGCATTAATACTATTTCTTTCACTTTTAAGGGTCCCCCGGGTCCCCCTGGAACTGCAGGATTTCCAGGCTCTCCAGGTTTTAAGGTATTCAGCTAAAGATGCATAATTACATGGGATTTGGTCCTTTCCATAGTTACACTGTTGATGTCACTGTACATCATCATTTTATGAGCCCTTCTTCCTCTGGCTGCTATTACACTGTTTGCAAGGCTGGAATGGATGTGTTTTCATATGTAACATGAGACAAACTCTATCCCCATCATCCTCATGAATGCCCACCCCAAAACACCACTAAGTGGTAGACCCTGTGCTCTGTGTTGTGTTATGGGAGGGACTGAAGGGAACCTCCCCCAACTTGAGGAGCTGTGCAGTGTGTACTGGCTGGAGCACAGCACTGGCTGGGTACCATGGGCCTCAGCACCAGGGGCACTCTCTGATTTGTCTCTTGCACCAAGGTGATAATGGTGGTGGTGCCTAAATTCCTGAAAAAGACTCTCAAAACAACATTAGTGGAGATTGGTAGGTAGGTATGTAGATAGATAGATAGATAGATAGATAGATAGATAGACAGATAGCTGGATAGCCCTCTATGGAATGATTTCAAGGTGCACACCAAAAGCACATGCACCCCCCACGAGCCAGATGTTACAGCTTCTATAAGTTTCAGTAATTAACATATGTGATATCTACAGTCAACCTGTGGTACCATTTCCCCTGTTGTCCTCCCTCAGAACTCCTCAGAACTGCCCCTTGGAGCCCCTGTTTTGACTACAAGCTATATTATTGTCTCAATTGGAATTCTTGCAGGTGTTCTTCAAAAAACGTGTCCTTGGCAATGTGATAATAAAGTTCAGAAATGTGTGAGAAAAATGCTTAGTGACTTCTAAATACCACCTAAATTGTGAGAAACCTAGGAAAACTTATTCAGCTTAGAAAATACTATAAAAATCTACAAAATACACACTAAAATCCTTGGGCAACAGTGGTAACCTTCTTCCCAAATCACAGAGATGCCACAGTAGAGAAACAATCAAGCTAATACTGATTGACGAGGAGACAAGATTAAAATGCATTCATTTTCTCCTTGTACTTTTTTTTTCCAAAGGGTGAAGCTGGTCCTCCTGGTCCTGCTGGTACTAGTGGTAGTCCTGGAGAGAGAGGAGAACCTGGTCCTCAGGGTCATGCTGGGCCACCTGGGCCTCAGGTACATAAACACCACATGGGAACTGAGAGGTGTTGTGTCACCAGCTCTTCACAAAGCCCTTCATGTCCTTTGGTTTTGTTCTAGCAGAATTGGTTATTTGTACATTTCTCTTTCCAGGGCCCTCCTGGAAGAGCTGGAAGCCCTGGCAACAAGGGAGAAATGGTGAGTACTGTTCATATCTGCCTTTTGCTCTGCTGTGTTGGTGAGGGTGACCATTTGGACTGGGTGGAGTCCAACATTGTCATCCTCTCTTCATCCCCCTTTGCTGTTCACTCTCTTCAGGGACCTTCTGGTATTCCTGGTGCTCCTGGTCTGCCAGGAGGCCGTGGTCTTCCTGGTCCTCCAGGTGCAAGTGGAAACCCTGGAGCAAAAGGCAGTCCAGTGAGTAACTAATATTCATTACATTGGTTGTGCAAACAAACATGGTGGAAGTAACTCTGATCCCATTTTACAAAACCCCATTGAACTTCTACTTACCTGAGATGACCTAATAAATTATTGTATAATGAAAATAGGCAATTGTTTCTATAAATATATATTTATCTTCCACACATTTAGGCATTGCTATATATAAATCAGACATAAATATGATACATTACTTCTTTCTTTTCCTAAATTATATATTAATTCAGAAACTCATAACAAAGATATAGCTTGTCTAAAATGGCTACCTTAGACAAAATCTGTTGTTTCAAAATCCAGTTTAAATTCCCATGGGCTGAATCCACAGTCCACTACACCTGGTGAATTGGACCTACTCTTACACTGCCATTTACCCCAGCACACTCATTTCTGACAACCTTACACCACACATACTTCTTTGTCAGAGAAAATAATCAAGGACTTCAAGCAAAAGACTGGATGATGTCTGAAATAGCTCAGAAAGAGACATAAAATTTAACTCAGTGGTATTTAAGATTGTATTATGTCTTTCTTTATTGGATTTTTAAGGAACCCCAAGTCTTCCACATGCAAATTCAGCCAGTGAAAGCTAATTCCTTTGCAGAATGTAAAATAATAAAAATTAGTCAATAATTTGAAAGATATCATGTCTACTTCCTAGTATTTTAGTACAGCAGCTCTAGAACCACACCCTGTTGCAACCACAATTTTAACAGGATTTTCTCTTGTTTAGGGAGACCCTGGTAAGGACGGTGCAAAAGGAGATCCAGGCCCAAAAGGCGAGCGTGTAAGTGATTTTAAAATGCATTCAGACACTTCTTCCAAGGAAGTCTGAACCCTGAATGACTACCCATACAAAACCCATATAGTTTTTATGGACAGTTCTGCCTTCACTGTTGGATTTGGGTTTTGTTGCTTCCAGGGTGAAAATGGTACCCCAGGAGCTCCTGGACCTCCCGGTGAGGAAGGCAAAAGAGGTGCAAATGGTGAACCTGGGCAGAATGGAGTACCTGGCACCCCTGGAGAAAGGGTAAGGTCCCTTTTGAGTTAAGACAAAGACAGAAAATTCAGATGTTCAAAATATTTCCAGGAGAAATGTGGTTCCATATCTCTTCTCAGCAAACCTCAGATGGGTTATGAAACTGGGCAGATTTCTTATCTAGCACCCCTCTGAACTGCAGCACTTGGGTCTATCTCCCTCTGAAATACAGTAATTTCTTTCAGGTTTTGGTATTGAAGAAACAGTGATCTTATATATCTTGAAGTTGTATCAAAAGATTTGTAGCTGAAAAGCACCATAAACTCTGAGAACTACAAGGGGAAATAAATAATACAAATTTCAAAATTACTTCTCAGTTAACAAAAACAATCACAAAAATTTCGGTTCTGAAAAGTGACATTAATGTAATTTCTTCTACTCTCAACACCTCTATAGTCAATGCATCTTAAATGTCAATAACAGCAATATTGTCAGGATGTCTTCTATGTTATAATATATTTACTGCAGACGGGCTCTTTGGACAGTAGATTCAATAACTTTCCAAAGAGCATTCTCACAAAAGAATCCCTGAATTGATTTATTCAACAAAATAAATAACAGTCATTACAAATTTTAGATTTCTGTTCCTATCTGAACCAATGGAAGTTGTGCTGATGTATTTATAACTCCTAACTTAATAATTGATTGCAATATTTGCTGAAGCTATGGGGAAATCAAAGATGCACAGTGAACAAATTAATCATAATAAATGCATAAATGGGGCTGAAAATTAAATTTTATAATTCAGATTTCTTGTAAGCAATGAAAATAGTAATAAATGTAATATTAAAGCAATACAATACAACAGAGCTCTTCTCAGTATTGATTTACGGCAAAATAATTGTTCAATACTGAATGTGATGTTTTATTTTTTATATTACTCTAGAAAGTCCATAAATAAGGATGCAGGGCTAGTTAAAAATAATGGAGGACAGACTATTGTTTCAACAGGAGGGTTATAACCAAAGACAAAACAATGTGTAGTCCTTCTTACTACAGTGAAATGTCCCTTCCACCTCTTTTTTTTTTCCCATTAATTTTCAGAATAATATGTCTAGTGGTAAATAGTCTGGAAGAAAAAACCCTTTGCTTGTGCCATGTTGCCTATGAGCCACAGTTTGCTCTTTTTTTTGCCAGGGCTCCCCCGGTTTCCGTGGCGTACCCGGTACCAACGGGCTTCCAGGTGAAAAGGTATGAGTCTCCCTCCAAAAACAGAACCCTCCAAATTTTTGGAGAATCCATGTGATTTTGAATGGAGAATTTCAGATTCCATAAGGTGCTGATTTCCTCTTTCCCAGGGTCCTGCAGGTGAGCGCGGGAGCCCAGGCCCTCCTGGCCCCAGCGGACCCGCGGGAGAGCGCGGGCAGGACGGAGGCCCAGGTCTTCCCGGAATGAGAGTAAGACAGGACATCTCCAAGAAACAGAGATAAGCCCTGCTAGGGTTGAATCATCTGAACTGATACAACTCAGGAGTTTTTATTAAAATATATTTATATTTGAAGTATTATTTAAATAGACTTTAATGGTGAAATAATTAAATTATATGTTAATGTATATATTTCGATATAGTTAATTATAATATTTATTGCTTATTTGCAATTAAAGTGAGGTTTTCATAATACATATCAGGAAGATTTTCAGACATGGCCTGTTACGAAATGCTCACAGAATGTAAAAATGTGTAAGTGTACATGGAACAATGGGACAACATTCTGTGACCTACACTCAGGATTAACAACTGCTGACAACAAATCTATTGAAATTCAAAAGCCCAAGTGCAGGCTGCTTGGAGCTAAACAAGATTTTATTGGAAATGGATTACCTAAAATGCAATGAAAATAATATGTAGAAAAATAAGTTAACAAAAAAAAACGTTCTAAATTCTGTTGCTTTTAGGTAGAGGTACATAAAATTGTTTCATTCCTTGATTTTTTTAGCATCTGAAATTAGTTTTCTTCCCAAAGAAATATATTTTTTGTGCTTGTTGATTAATGTCCCATGTCTTGTTTATATACAGTGCCTCTCAGGAAAAGCAATAAACCCATAATGAAAGAATTTGTTAGCTTTCTCTGGTTTTCCCCTTCATGGAATAGGGGAAATGGAAGGGGTTTTAATCTTTATTAAAGAGGGTGAAATCAAAAAGTAGTCTTTATATATTTATATTTATGTATTGAATTTTAAGACTATACATTTTAAACCAAAGTATAACACTTCTTTTCTTTAATTGCAGGGTCTGCCTGGAATTCCAGGAAGCCCAGGAAGTGATGGAAAACCCGGCCCTCCGGTATGTACATTGCGCAAATATTTTATACTAGTCCTCCTACTGACCCACTCATCCCACAGTATCTGCAGGACAGGTTGTTATCACAGTCAGATTAATGTTCTCCTTTTTTGTTTGTTTTAACTACCAGAGCACCTTATCTGTATCACTGTAATAACAGTCTGTAAATCCTGTCATTTGATACTGTGTAAAAGGCAGAGTATAGGGGAGATCAGTTGAAATACAAAACACATAAGGAGTTTTGAATGACAGTGTCTTACCCACCCTCACTCTGTGTTTAATGGATATTCCTCTATTTCACCCAACAACTGCCATGTCTTCCTTTCTTTTTTGCTTATCCCAGGGCAATCAGGGTGAATCTGGACGTTCTGGTCCACCTGGCCCTCCAGGCCCCCGTGGCCAACCAGGTGTAATGGGTTTCCCAGGTCCTAAGGGTAATGAGGTGAGTGGGATTTCTCCACTTCTTCTTTGCTGATGCTTACTCAGTCAAATGTTAAAATAAATTGCTCCATAGTGGGGCTGTCTCATGCTGCAGCTTCAGTGGACTATTGTCCACTGACCAGAACAAGTACTTCAAATGGGATCTCTCTCTTTTTTAAGGGTGCACCGGGTAAGAATGGAGAAAGAGGCCCTGGAGGACCACCTGGAACACCTGTAAGTTCCATTAACATTTGGTTTAATAATAATATAATATAATATCATTAAATTCAATAATGACATAATGTTACAATTCAATAATGACATAATATTAATAATAATATTTTGAATAGTCTTATAAAAATGGGATCAACCACTAACCATAGCCTAATTTTGTCTTTTATAGGGTCCTGCTGGGAAGAATGGTGATGTTGGCCTCCCAGGTCCTCCAGGACCTACTGTAAGTGTGGTGGTCCCACAAGAGGCAATGATTAATTATTGCCAAAGGGAGTCCAGCACCTACAGATAGACACTGTGAATTTAGTGAAAGGAAAATATTTTAATGACATAAAGAAACTCCTTTTTATGAAGACAAATAGAAGAGCTGTTATTTGCCCTTATTTTTATGAATTAATACTCAAAACTTCAGTAGGAGAAGCTTAAGTAAGGTGTAGCTGCTATAGATTGAAATGAAAAGTCAATTTAGAGCTCACAAAGATCTACCCCCTTTTCAGACAGAAGCATACTGTTGCTCCCTTTAATCTTTATAGCAGTTCAGTCTATTATCAAGTGAAAATGTGACTGGTGAACCACAAACAGCTGGAGTGAGAAGCACAAATGCCAGAACACCAAGATACAATAGTGTTTGGAATCGTGCAATGTCGTCATCACATCGTGATATGGAGGCATAGATTAGAGGTGATGTGGTGGTGTTTATCTTTTGAAATGTTGTCAGACAAGTTCATGGGGATTTTTTCTCATTTGTTTGATTCTAGGGTGCTTCTGGGGAGAGAGGAGAACCAGGACCAGCAGGCCCACCTGGCCTCCAGGTGCTGTGTGTTTATTGCTTTCCGATTCTTTTTAATAGATTAAAACACACAGGGAAAAAAAAATAATAAAGGCATCTAAACATTTACATTGCAGTGCATGTCATCATATTGTGAAACAAGACAGATCAACTGCATGAAAAAAATTGCTTTGTGTACCATAATTGCAAGCTGGGTGGTTAGTTTAGATGGTGTAACATAAAACACTTAGGTATCAAATTGGCATCTCTGCCTTTGTGAAGGATTGGAATGATTTGGGCACACATCTTTGTGTCAAAAAAAGATTTGCAAGATGAAAAATGCATAGTTTATTTATGTAGCATGGATAACACTGTTCCGTCATATAGGGATTGCCTGGTGGACCAGGACCAGCTGGAGAAAACGGAAAGCCTGGAGAACCAGTAAGTAGCAATTTCTTATATTTAAGTGATGAAATGAGAAGTTCTTTCTGTAGACATTTCCAAATTTAGATAGTTCTCAGCTCTCTGCAGAGCAGAGAAGCCTGATTTTAGTGACAATAGGGGAGAGAAACAGGATGCCAGCCACAATGCAGATTTACTCAGGAAAGTGCACGGATAACTTACATTTATTTTCTCGTAACCAGGGGCCAAAAGGTGATATTGGAGGACCCGGATTCCCAGGCCCTAAGGTAAATAATAAAACAACTTTTCAACAATGACATGAACGAATTAGCAAAGTATGAACCTGCAAACAAGGAATAATGCATTTCTTTCTCACAGGGTGAAAATGGTATCCCAGGTGAACGTGGTGCACAGGGTCCCCCAGGGCCTCCTGGAACAAGAGGTGGGCCAGGTCCTGCTGGCACAGAAGGTGCCAAGGTACCCATAGACTTTCTTGCTCTTCTGCTATTATGTCTCTCATTCAGGTTAATTTTGTTTTTTCTAATTATTTTTTGTTACTCCTTAGGGTCCTCCTGGGCCACCTGGTGCCCCTGGAGGCACAGGACTGCCTGGCTTACAGGGAATGCCAGGGGAAAGAGGAGCTTCTGGAAGTCCTGGACCAAAAGGGGAAAGGGTAACACATACACACTGCCAATTTTATGCTAATTTAGTGTTAGCTTCCAGCAAGGCACTGGGCTTGTTCATGTCTTCATTTTTGGCCTGATTTCAGGGGTGCAGATTGCCTAGCAAAACTGCTGAGTTAGCAATGTGATATGGGTCCTGTATGCTCAAAAATATGGGATTTTCCCCCTGGTTTAATATATACTAGACATTTTGGTGTGCTAGATCTCTTGGGGGATGGGTACACCAAAAGAGTTCTAATGAAGCTAATAAATTATGAGAGTAATTCATACCACGGGCGAGCAATTTGACAGACTTCATTTTGAATCAATTTGGATTATTTTCCATCAAAGTATATAGTATCTGATGGTGAATACTGGGCAGAATGTCATCCCCAATTTTAGATTTGTATGATCTCAATAAGGAAATCTGGTTATTGAGAGACCCTCAGCATGAGATCCTTTCCCTCCCCTTATGCTTGGTCTTTGCTTATGCTTTTTACATCTTACACTTCCTAGGGAGAGCCTGGTGGCAAAGGTGCTGATGGCCTTCCTGGTGCAAGAGGAGAGAGAGTGAGTAGTCTTTATACATCTAACAGTTTATCAATTGGCTTTGCACAGTGTGCACTTAGAAGGTGAATAGACTTAGAGTGAATAAATAAAGTCTAGGAGAGGTAAAGTAGTAATCCCACTGTGCTTCATTCCAGCACTGCAAAACTGGTAAACTAAATTAGACTTAATATTAGTTCTTGTGATTACTGATGCTTGGGTAAATATAATGGAATTTTTGCAAGCAGAAGATCACAGTTATTGGGACAATGTTTTGGAGGGAAAGTAATCATATAAAAGTAGAGAAAATCTGACAGCTGAGAATGCAGGTTATAATGATTCACAAGACATCTATAGTAAATATTCTTATGCAAGATACTTCTATGGGTTACTACATATGATATATTTATACTTCTATATAGCATATACACATAAAATAGACACTTGAAATGCATACATATATTAAATCAGTACCATCAAGCAGTGTATCCATCGGAATAATGAGGCATGACAAATATACCAGTGCAGCTTGGTTGAGTTGGAGGAAATATGAAAAAATTTATTTCAAACCATAATGAACACACTAAATTGTCAAGAAAAAAAAAAAAAGTCAGGGAGCTAGTCAGGACATGTTGAATATATACTGAAAAAATGTGTATCAGCTATTTCTATGAAATGTTAAGGCAAAGGGTAACTGTTAATGTCTACCATTGAAAGAGACCTGTTAATTTCAGGTGGTTTGGGATTAGGTTTGGATGGTGGGGAAAAGAACACAAAAAAGATCAACCAGTTGGAGATCCCTCACGTTGCAAAATGGTTTGATCTCAGAGTGTCTTTCCAAAATAAGGGTGCAACAGCTCTCTGGCATTGTAGACTTGCTTCTATTTAAATGCCTTTAGCAATCGGTTTACAATGAGACATAAATGCTACTGATCAAAACAGAAGAGTTAACATTGTCATACTTTGTTACAAAATCTATTCTTTCCTAATTGTTTAGGGAAATGTAGGTCCCATCGGTCCTCCTGGTCCTGCCGGTCCACCCGGAGATAAGGTAAAGCATCCTCTGTAATGGCCCTTGGTACAGCAGAGAGTCACAGCAGTGGCTGTCCCAAAAACACCCAGTAACCATCCTTGTTCCTTGCAGGGCGAGACTGGCCCAGCAGGTGCCCCAGGCCCAATGGGTTCCCGTGGAGGTCCTGTAAGTGACAGTATTTTTCTTCCAGTGTAACTTTACCATGGCTTTTCTAGCCTAGTGTAGACACCAGTGCTGTACCTACCCTGTCAGGATCACGTGAGTCTTGAGTTGTAAATAAACTCCTGTTGACTCTTGGGATCCATAGGTACTAAAGTCTTGAGAAAATCAGGGCTTCTAACAGTGCAAAGGGTCAGAGGGCTGTGGTGAGAGGTCAAGATAAGAATGTGAGCAATAGTTGTGTAGATCTTGTTTTACAGTTAACTAAATTTTAAAAAATACTCTTACATTTAATTTTTTATACTGATAAAACAGCACACTGGGATCTCAGATGGATCTGGGGAACACCATGGACTGTGCTCAGGCTTTATACAGGTGTAACTGAGATCACTTCGTCACATTTTAGATAATTATCAAGTAATTCCTGTTCTTAGTGTTCAGGAGCAACAGTTGTTTTGGATCAGGTAGTTTTTTGCTCCAAAGGCTAATAAGACAGACTTCAGCATCATCAATAGGAGAGTTCTCTAACTTGCAGAGTGAAGCTTATCTTTCTAACCTCTTCCATTGCTGACATGTGTTTTCTGCAGGGTGAACGAGGAGAACAAGGTCTTCCTGGACCTGCTGGCTTCCCTGGAGCTCCAGTAAGTATATATACTACTCTTTCTGTATATATACTACTCTTTCTGTACTCAGTCACATGTGGAGCAACATTTCTTCATCCTTTCCCTCATGTATAGGTAGACCAGTAGAGTTGCATTCACATTACATTTAATATTTAAATTTCCTTCAGCAGAGTATCTGGATAGTGTTTCTCATCACAGTGGTATCATCTGCTTTTTTTTTTTTGAGTTGTAATATAACACTGCAATGTAATTTTTCTACAGGGCCAAAATGGGGAACCTGGTGGGAAAGGAGAAAGAGGCCCACCTGGTCTAAGAGGAGAGGCTGGACCCCCTGGAGCTGCAGGTCCACAAGGTGGTCCTGGTGCACCAGTAAGTCTTTGCTGTTCCTTATTGCTACAGAGATGTTTCTTCAGCCCTCTCTCAGCCTCAAGGTGGCTGGGCCCAAGTGCAGGCAGTTGAACTGCCTGAAATTTATTGACACTTCCTATAATTTCAATTTTATCAAATAATTTTGCTTTTTCTACTTTCTTCCATGTAGGGCCCACCTGGTCCCCAAGGAATAAAAGGAGACCGTGGATCTCCTGGAGGCCCTGTGAGTATGTCTTTATCTGATTTAATCACTTCTAAATGCCTCTATTTACTACAACAAATGTGATACGAATGAAAAACAAGACTTTCAAAGACTTTAGTATCTGCTGATCAATAATTAAAATGTTCTAGAAGGAATAATTAGAACTGAGGTGTTTAGTGATCTGGATTATAGTGATTTCAATGTAAGTAAGGTGCCAAAATAGCTTTAGGCACAATGACCCAGAGCTCTAAAATGGCTTATCTCAACAGTCATTATACCTTCTTGTCACCTTTTCCGAGTTTCTAAGAGTTCATTAACTCACCTTTGTGGAGTATATGTGAACTTCCCTTGCCAAAACAAAACAAAACCAACAGGGAACAAAATTTTAAAAACTGGGCACTTTTTGTTCAGTTCCAGGACATTTAATTCAGGTTTCAAGCAAAACAGCTAACTATAATTCAAAGCCAGCTGGTGTATAAGAGTCAGTTGTTTCTGTTTTTCCAGTCTTCAGAAAATGACAGCTAAAATTGATCTCTTACAGGGTGCTGCTGGTTTCCCTGGTGGTCGTGGTCCACCTGGTCCCCCTGGTAGCAATGTAAGTTCTCTTATAGCCTTTTTTAACCTTACTTTGTGAATATTTTTAGACATATATTAACATAATAAAATATATTATGCAAAAATGCTCTGAATATGATATTTGGATATTTTTGGGGAGGGGTGGGGGAATCTGGAAAAGGAGTTTACTTTCCTTATCACATGGAATACCAATCCATTCACTTAACTTACTGTCTTGATACACCTTCTATCTTGGCTTTCTTTCCAAAGCCAGTCAGAGTTAGTGGAGTCCTTTTTCTGGATCAGATCCTTAAGTATTCCTGTTGGTGGCAGATGTCCTGTCTTCTCTTTTGTTCTTTTATGACGTAAGAAATACTTAATTCTCATCTTGAATTGTTATTCACTTTAAAAGCTATGTCATGTAGATAATTGCTGTGATTTTTTTTAGGTACCTGTAGAATGGAATGGCATAACATTTAATTATTTTGGGATTAACTGGAATCATTCTTGTTGCAAAGTTTCTTGCTTATGATATGACTTCATCTGAAGTTTAATCTACCAGTCTGCATTGTCCTATTATAAAAATACATCCTGATGCATCAGTTAATTCCATTATTTTATACAGTATCTGTGTGTGAAAAAAAGTTGTTTTATAATATTCTTGCATGTTCAATGTGTACCTACTTTTGACTCACATAGTAAAAATTAGATTCTGATTTTTGTGCCTTCAAAAATTAAAAAAAAACCCACAAAGAATACAGTGCTTATGCCTATTTTTAAAGCAAACTTTTTGTATGTTAACTGAGATATAAAATTAAAAAAATCTTTTATATTTGAATAAACAAATTTTTATTTTCTGTCATGGTTACAGACAGAAGCAAGTTAGAATATTGCTCAGTGAAAAGAAACAGTAGGATTTTATTTAAGGTACCATTAGTCAATGCAATTCTTTCCATCGATTGGCTCAGCTAAGGTCTTAATGAAAGGCATTTCATTCTGTACATGTCCAAGACACTCCTTTAAAGGTATCTGGCAGGAGTGATTCAAGGAAGCAGAAGGGTCTGTTACTCTTCCCAATTTCTGTGGCAGAGCCAGGGGTAAGGAAGGTGTATCCTGTGTTGGATGTATTGCAGCCGCTGGGCAGCCAAAGCGTGCAGGTGTTACATCATGCAAACTGTATGTCCAGACATTAGCGATAAAAAAATATCAGTTTTGAAAGTGATACATGAAAAGATTCTTTTATAGCACCAGATCAGATATGGGTGTACAGAGGCTGGACCCTAAATCTGCCTCCAGGCAATGACTCAGGTCTGGCTGACTTTCATAAGATCAATGCCGGTGCGTCTGTGCGGCTGTTTCTGATAACTCGGCTCACGCTCTTCTTTTTAAAATTCTTTCTAGGGCAGTCCAGGCCCCCCTGGTAATGCAGGGCCTGCAGGGAAGGATGGGCCTCCCGGACCCCCCGGTAGTGCCGGTTCTCCTGGCGGTCCAGGACCTGCTGGAATCAGAGGTGAGCCCGGCTCACCAGGGGAAAAAGGGCCACCAGGTGCACGAGGAGAAAGGGTAAGTACATGTTCAACCAGGGATTGCCACACCAACAGACTGATTAAGTCTGTCAAGAATAAGCAGCCACCTGTCGAATGTTAAAGATGCTCGTATTGACTGATGTGACCTTTTCTCAACCAGGGAGCACCAGGTGAACCAGGTCCTCAAGGCATTGTTGGTGGCCGGGGTAACACGGGTCTGCCAGGTCTGCGTGGCCCAAGTGGTCCACCCGGTATGGCAGGAGCCAAGGTGAGAGCCATTCCCTGCAGCACCAGCCTCAACACTAACCTGACTGTAACCCAGCTGCTAAACAGTTAAAAAACTAAAAACTAAAACTAAAAAAACCTCTAAAAACTAAAAACTCTAAAAACTGGTTAGAGATGCAAAAAACAATGAACATGGGGGGGGAAGTGGGGTGTTTAATGCTTTTTTAGACCAGAGACAACAGAATTTACAGTTATTTGTGCCTACATCCATAAGATCAGACTTTAGAATGTCTGACAACCAGCAGGTGTGGGATGTGAGGCTGTGTTTTATTCCCGTTACCAAGAGTCCCATATCAGATTATCTACACGTATAGAACCCACTTCACACACTTGAGGAGGGTCAAGGAAGAGGCTGTAAGCTCTCCTTTGTACTACAAGATCTGAGTCATAGTCTCACCTACCACAAATTGTTGATCTTTGCTCAATTCTGAACATGTTTCTTACGTAAGTATTACAATTCAAATGGAAAAATACTTTTATCTCCTTTCAGAAAAGGTGGTGTGAGGTTTAGTTTACATTGTATCACTAACACAGTGATAAAACAGCTTTTATTTTATTTTTTAATTGCTTTGGCTATTGTTTTGGGGCACATAAGAAGAGACATAGCCATTTCTTAGTTGGCAAAAAACATTCTTTGAGTTCAATGGCCTTGCATGAATATTACCAGCAATGAAAAGAAACCAGCTGAGCCAAGTTGTTATACTCTCTTGTTTATTCAGTCTCCAAAGCCACCGGAGATTGTGAATCTGGCCCATCACTTTATTAGGTCTGCTTCAAAATTACCACATAGTTAATTAGATGTATAATACACTGGTATTTCATAAGTACATTATCCTCAACAAAGTCCTTTCCCTTTTTGTTCAGGGTGAAGATGGTAGACCAGGCAGCAACGGTGTCCCAGGAGAACGTGGTGCTCCTGGTCCCCAAGGTCCTATAGGACAAAGAGGCTTACCAGGAGAGCCTGGCAGAGATGTGAGTGGATGTGGTTCTTTCCTGTTAGCTTGTGAGTTACAAGTGGGAGACTCTGGGAGGAAATACACTTTGAGGTTCACAAAGCCTCCCTCAGGTGGTCTGGCCACATTACATTCTCATGTAAGGTGGTGTGGTCTGCTATGTCTGCCATCCCCTCCACTGCCTGTGAACCTCATCTGTCGCACTTGGAACTGAACAAGCAACTGCACTGCTTGTATGCCTACAAAATAATGCAGGTCTTGCAGATCTTTTAGGGGCTACTCCACCTCCAGGAACTCTTCCTTCTTCAAAACTCTCTATTTCATGAGCATTATTTAAGCTTTGTGGAAAACAAGCTGTTTATTCATCATGCAGTTTATGAACAAACTGTACCCTTCACTTCTGCAGGGTAACCCTGGCTCAGATGGCTTGCCTGGACGTGATGGATCCCCTGGAGGCAAAGTAAGAAATCACCAATATTCCAAATAAATGGCACATGAGCTACATGACAATATATATAATTCTGTGCTAATTTGTTCCTTGAACTGTTATGCTCAATTGAAAACACTTTTTATCTTGAGTTCTGTAGAACATGACATTCATTATCCTATCAACTATTACTGTCTGCAGGGTGACCGTGGTGAAAATGGCTCTCCTGGCCCTCCAGGACCCCCTGGTCACCCTGGACCTGCAGGTAACGCTGGTGCACCTGGAAAAGCTGGTGAAAGAGGATTTCAGGTAAGACCAAAGTAGAAAGCTTCTTGTCTCCTTACATACCTTTCCTATGAAAAGCCCATTTCATGCAGTAATAAAAGATAAAGTCTTGAAGAGTCCTACATTTGTTACTGTTGTAGTTTGTTGGCATTGATTACCTCTTCTGTAATATTGAAGGGTAAGACATCTCAGTTTATGTTCCTGGTAACTATGGAAATTAAGCTCAAAATTCAGATGCTCCATAGGATGCTAAAAAGCACATCATCCCACCAGGCCTTGTCTTAATTTTCATCCCATCTGGTGCTCGTGCAGCACAAGCAACATTATTTCTTTAAACTAAGGGCGTACATTTGGAAGTCTTCAATGTATTTCTGTGCTGACGCCACCACAGCTTGAGCACTGAGCACCCCACAAAGTGAAGGAGGACTCCAGTGCTTTGGTACATATCAGTGCCTACAAGCAGCTGAGTAAGGCTGACATTGGTAGAAAAAGGATCTGGCCACAGTTTTTACTTATTATAGGGTGTGGGTGTGGGGATGTGTGTGTGGCTTCCCTTTGTTTCTGAATAGCTGCTGGCTTTGAACATATTGCTTATCTGGAATAAAAAGGCAGTGTAGGCAGCTCCAAGTGATCCATACCATCTCATTCTTATCATGTCACAGGGTCCACCTGGCCCTCCAGGCTCTACTGGTCCTGCTGGTGCTCGTGGTCCTGCTGTAAGTCATATTGAAATTATTTGTGATATCATCCATTCACTATTTTCTGTTATTTGGGCATTGCTCTTATCTCCTTATACCTTCCTTTTGTTGCAAATCTTGCAGGGTCCTCAAGGTCCTCGTGGTGATAAAGGTGAAACTGGTGAACGAGGCCTCAATGGCATAAAGGGTCATAGAGGGTTCCCTGGTACCCCTGGTCTCCCTGGTCCTCCTGTGAGTATTTTGTACTGATTTGGGAACTACAGCTCTTCTTAGTTTCTGTGGTTTAGGTCCAAGGTCCCTAGTTAGCCTCAACGAATTTACTGAGGAAAGAAGGAAGTTCTAAAGAACCTGGGTAATTTGGCTGTTGAATGTGTTCAAAAGTCCAGATTCCCTGAATCAAGTATATAATACTGAAATAAGTCTTAATAGAAAACTGGAAGCAGCTGCTAGAAGCTGAAACTGGGCTTACTATAATCCCATTCAACAAACACTTCTTGGTTTATTTGTATGGGCTATTCCTGAATAAATTAGAAAATATAGATGTATGGGTTGAAATATTTATGTCTATTAGAAAGCTATCTTAGACAATTAAAGCTACTCAGAATCCAAATACCTCTCTTCTGTCATGTAATTATAGTAATTAATATTAAGGCAAAATGGGCATGAAATTGTAAACTAGTGAATTGTAAACATGCATTACCATTTTGAACAATTCTTAATAGCTAAAAGATTTGACAGGTAATACAAATGGAATAGGAATAGAAATAAAATAGAAAGGCATGCGCTGGATTTTTATGACAGGTAAAAATTTAAAGAGGGATTTATACTGAAAAAAAACCCTATTAATAAATAGCACTCATGACTCAGGTGACAATCAATAAAACAAAACTCCCTCAATTAACCAAGAAAAAATAGCACCAATACCAACCTATTCAACAACACAGTATAATCCATTGTCTAATGTACAATATGAATTGAAATAAAATCTGATAAATTCTCATTTACACTATGACAGCAAGATATTCAATAATTATTAAACAAATGGCTTAGTTCTTTGCAGTGCATCCATAGAGCAAATATTCAAATGCATTTAAAAACATGAGGTTTTGTCAAATTATTTACAATACTTCACTGGTAATACCATTAAAACTGAAGGATTTTGATCCCATAGCTACATATTCTTATGAATACAAGATTTCATCCAAATCTTATTGATGTCACTTGGCTTTCTTGCATTTTGGATATCACATCACTAATGTTTTCATATACAGGACATCTGAGTTTTTTTCTGGTCAACCATTCTCTCTCATATCTGTCACAGTCTTTTTATAAGGATGTATTTCATATAATCTTGAAGATGTTTTCTATGTCTTTATTTGAGGTATATAAGGTACATCCAGCTAGCTGTAAAATTAAATCAGGAGGTATGTGACTGGCTTTTCTTTTCTTCATAGGGTCCCCTGGGTCCACAAGGTGCAATTGGAAGTCCTGGAGCTTCAGGTGCAAGAGTAAGAAAAACTCTTTACCTAGTCTAACTGCAGGGAAAATTCAGGCTGTCTGGTTAATATATACATATATATATATAAACTTTAATTTGCCATCTTAAAAACAGCAGCTGAAGAAAAACACCTGTTAAATTGTAGAAAGATGTTTGAAATACCTTCACAAAGTATTTCTGAATTTGAAATTATCTGAGAAACTATTTTAACCATATTCTTGGTGTTCATCACTGTTCTAGGGTCCCCCAGGACCAGCTGGGCCACCTGGAAAAGATGGTACAAGTGGCTACCCAGGTCCAATTGGTCCTCCTGGCCCCCGTGGTAACAGAGGTGAAAGCGGTCCTGCTGTAAGTAAATGGTGCCCACTCACACAGACAAATCTTTAGGGAATATTCAAAAAACTTAGGGTGCTCTCCTCTTTAAATGTGACCCTCAGAAATTCTGTGTTTCGTGGTCAGAGCTTGTGGTAGGAAGTATCTTGCTATCAAGGCTAGATCCAAAAAAATACAGCTCATTTGTAGTTCAGTGTAACTATTGATGCACTGGGCATTGTGTTAGTCTTGGATGATCATTGACTTTTAGCATACAGTGGGATCTCCTCTTCACTGCAGAGCACAGACTCCCTTTGTGCCTTTGGAAGTTATCAAATGGGCTTTCTAGACTGCTCTGGAGCAGCCTGAGCTGCAAAGGCCACCATCATGGTCACCTCCTAAAGCCAAGACATGGCCATTTTCCAGACTTGGGTGGAAAGGATTCCTTCTCCTCCTCAAAGCCCAGACCAAAGGACAGTCGTAGCTTGACAAAATGAGGGGAGAAAAATTCCAGTATTAGGAATATATGAAGACCTGGAAAGTCTAACAGATACTTTTACATCTGTTCTATTAATGACTAAGTAAATTAAATGCTTATGTGAGAATTCTCGTTTCTTAAGGTTAGGCCCCCACACAGACTTTTAGTTTTAACTTGTAATATCTACTCAGGACTATGTTCACTACTCTTTTAGGGTCCACCAGGCCAGCCTGGTCTTCCTGGTCCTTCTGGTCCTCCTGGTCCCTGCTGTGGTGGTGGTGCAGCTGCCCTGGGTGCTGGGGAGAAAGGTCCAGTGGCCTACGGGTATGAATATCGAGATGAGCCAAAAGAAAATGAGATCAACCTGGGTGACATCATATCTACAATGAAATCAATTAACAACCAGATTGAAAACATCATTAGTCCTGATGGGTCACGGAAGAATCCAGCTCGTAACTGCAGAGATCTGAAATTCTGCCATCCTGAGCTCAAGAGTGGTATGTTTAGATTTTATTTTCATCAATGGTAGCAGGTCTTGGATGTTGGGGTTTTTTAACCTGAGTAGTTAAAAGCAGAGATCTGCTATAAAAAATTGATTTTTTTTAAACAAATATCACAATAAAGATGATAAATGTAAAAATAATTTTAAACTTCAACTAACTATGCATTTCAATGGTATATGCACTGACTTCAATTCTATTCCTTACATCCTTATAAGCGAACATATGTTTAAATAATTTTAGGGAAAAAACCATCACAAGGATAAGTTCTATACTTGTTTCAAATGTCAGTCCCATTATAGTATTCATATGAACTCAGTGTATTTTTATATCGTTATATTTTCTGTGGCATCTCCTCTGTCAAAATTAATAAGCTTCCTAATTTGGCTCAGGAATCTGGCATAGCAATAAGCTTTACTGTCATGCAGACAGATTCTTCTCCAAATGTATTAAGCCCCTGAACATTTTTCTTTACCTCTAGGGGAGTACTGGATTGATCCGAACCAGGGCTGCAAGATGGATGCTATTAAAGTGTACTGCAATATGGAAACTGGTGAGACATGCATCAATGCTAACCCCGGGACTGTGCCGAGGAAAAACTGGTGGACCAGCGCAAACAGTGGAAAGAAACACGTTTGGTTTGGAGAGTCTATGAATGGAGGCTTCCAGGTGAGAAACAGTCACAGTTGTACATCACAACATACTAAAAACTAATCCTGAAATGAAACTAAATGAAATAATCACGATGTGGACTGTTCCTACATGTGATTAAACACTGTTGCATTTGTGTGGTACCCTGCAGTTCAGCTATGGAGATCCTGAGCTTCCCGAGGATGTCTCAGAAGTTCAGCTGGCCTTCCTCCGCATCCTGTCCAGCCGTGCCTCCCAGAACATCACCTACCACTGCAAGAACAGCATTGCCTACATGGATGAAGCCAGTGGAAATGTTAAAAAGGCTCTGAAACTGATGAGCTCTACGGAAAGTGAAATCAAGGCTGAAGGAAACAGCAAATTCACATATGCTGTTCTTGAAGATGGCTGTACTGTAAGTAAAAAGGAATTTAGTGCTGTTGTTTAATAAATAATTCCCTTTAGAAGACTAAACTTAAAATAAGGAAGAGGGAGCTTTGCATGGCCTGGGTAAGAAAAGAACACAGTTGCCTCTAATAGGGGAAACTTGGATTCTCTACACCAGAAGTGTCATTCCTGTAGCAACTGTAGAAAGTAAGGTGCACTTCCATTTAAATCTGTGCTTTACAGATACCTCCTTGCTTTAGAGTCAGTGTCAGCAAAGTCACAGTTCAACAAGTTTTGATCCATCCCATGTCAGCTCTAAAACTAGCCATACCAACAAGTCAAGGCTGATTGAAGCCATGGGTTATTGTTATGGGAAGGGGCAAACACAGATCCATTATTGCTTCCCTGTGCCTTACTCACTGCAACAGAAAGTACTGAAGAGGAGCAGGAACATCTATAAGCAGGCCGATCTATCAGCACCTGCAGCCTTTTCAGTAACAAATGCAAAACACTGTCACTGTCCACAATTTTTTCCTCCTAGCATTTAAAGTCCCAAAAGCACAACACTGACCTGTATGTCAAGATCTCACACAAAAGGTCCAGGAATGAAGAATGTCTTGCCTGTGTGCTCATTTCTGCTGAGACTGCAACCAGTTTTCATGGGGTTGAGCTGGTTCATCAACATGGATATAGAACATATGAAATCTGATAAACTGTGGGATGACTTTCACATAGCCCAACACTCATTTCTCTAACATTTTTTTCCTTTTCTTTGTAACTTCACAGAAACACACTGGTGAATGGGGTAAAACAGTCTTCGAATACAGGACGCGCAAGACAATGAGGTTGCCCGTGGTTGATATTGCACCCATAGATATTGGTGGTCCTGATCAGGAATTTGGCGTGGACATTGGCCCAGTCTGCTTCTTATAAATCAAAGATCCTGCTCTTTCTGAAACCCCAGCAAACAGATTCACACTCCAACTGTGCTCCTTTGTCAGCTAGTACAGGTGACCATCTGTATCCCAGTTATTTATTAACAAAATTTCTGGGGGAAAAATCAATTTGATATCAAGGGTTATTTTTTTTTTTTTTTGCTATTACACAAAATACAGTAAAAATGCTTTTTTTTGCTCTATTTTTTTTTTTACCAAATTCCATCTTCAAAACATGTCTCCGTGGTGCTATAATACAACTTCAACACTTAATAAAACAACACTGTGTTCTATTAGTTGAATGTTAGCCAATTTTCAAAGCACTGATTGCTCCCAGTACCAAAGTTTACCCTTCTTTCCAAGATGCAGTCCATAAAGCCAGAAAGACCTCCCCGTTTCAACTACCTCAACATGGACAGAAACTGGGATGTGTCTGATGAGTCAAACCAAAAATCAGTAAAATCAATCAAAATACTATTGGACCCAGTGGTCAATTCTGTGGAATCATTTGGTACAAAATTGTCTATTTCTGTACTGATTAGCTGTGAAAAGTACAGTGTATTTTAAGAGTTTAATACCTTAATGTCAGTAGTCACCATAATTTTATTGTTGGATTGTATTCTGTTGTCAAAGGTGCTTCTCTACTTTCCTGTCATTGCTGGTCAAGACCACTAAAATTAGGGAAGTGTAAAAGACTAATATGATGGTGCTAATGTATTTTTCACTCCTAACTCTGCAAGTCAGGGTTATTGACTTGCTTTAAAAAACCAAAAAGATAAAGGATTTAAAGAATTGTAAATGTCTCCTGTCAAAGATAGTCATTGGCATGTCATAGTTGAGAACTTTGTCCCTTCACTCTGTAAAAGTCAATAAAGATGCAAAATTGTGAATTTCTTCTGTCACGTTAACACATTTATAGTGTTGAAGGTTAACCATCTTTGTAAGCTTTTATATGGATGTTGGTCTATTCCTTACAGAGACACATAATAAAATATCTTAATAAAACTCCTTGTTGTTTCATAGAACTGACTACCTTTTTTTCTTTAAAGTTTAATATTTGTATCTCTTTGTTAAAGCAAATTAGCAAGGCAGGACACAACTCTGGTACCACTTTAACTGATTTTTCAAAGGTAATTTGTTTGAGGGAAACCCTGGTAATCCTAAAGGATGCAGTTTATGGCATACTACTATGAAACTTTCTTTCTTGCTTTTCCTACTCCTCCCCATCCAGTGGCTCATTTTTGCAAACATGGGGAGCTTCTCTATCAGCATGGATTCAGCTCTGATCCGAACACAATCCAAAACAGGGCCCATGCACCAAGGCAGGTCAGTCTGGAGAAAACATAACCTTCCCTCCCCCCAAAAAACCTGTCTCAGTCTAAATAAATAGGCACTATTAGGCTCCCAGCCCTTCAGATGGCAGCTTAAATAAATGGTTTCAGGGTCCCACAGGGCAGGCCAGAGGCACCAGCAGTTTGACAGAGCTGACAACTTAAACATCTTGACAGAGCTGACAGCTTAAACATCTTAGTATTTTTTATGGCCAAGTAAGTGATCCCCAGATCAGCAAAAATTTAAGGAGAAGCAATTACCACAGTAGTTTGGCAGTGCCTGAGCTTGAGGCCAGAAGGAAACAAGCCAGACAAAGGAACCTGGGCCAGGAAACCTCTCCCAGAGGTAGATGTGGAGAGATGCTACTCAGTCTTTCCCATGGAGGAAGGTACAGAACCTGCCCCCACATCATTACCACACAGCCATGCAATTGCTCCACAGCCCAGGATCATTAAGGACCCTCTACAACAAGGTCAAACAAAAATCAGGGATTTAAAACAAACAAACAAAAAAAAAAATCAGCTTCTTAAAAGTTCTCACTGACAATTACAGATTATGCCTCTGTGCATTAGATTCTAGTTGGACCAAATGGGAAAAATGAGCAGAGAAATGCTGATTTTTAAGAAATCTTACCACATCTGGGGCTAACCTGCCCTGCTTTGGCATTACAGAATTTGGACATGGCACACAGAACAAAAACAGGGTCTGGGGAGACCCTCACAGCACAGATGCAGTATCACCACAGGCACAACTATACTTAATACAACATAAAACAATAGTGCCAACAACTCATAAAAAATATTGGCTCTTACAGGAACCCTCCCAATTTGGTGGTGAAAATAGACTACTGTTTATGGAAGGTGAGAATTACATGTATTGTCATATTATTACATGTATGTAATACCATTAATCTGACATAAATTACATTGAACTACTTGATTGAAGCTTAATGAAAGCAGCTGGCAGGAATGTTGACTGCTGGAAAAATGCATTGGAAACACCTGTTCTTAATCCTCACAGCAGAAAAAAAAATAGCCTTTATAATCTCCAGTTATACAGGGGCTGGGTAGGCTGGGAACAATTACTCAGCATTAATGTGAAGATTTGGGGGCTGTTTTCTAAAGCACACATAACCATCAAGTCTTTCATTAATAATTCCTACTAATGACAGGTGATTACGGGAACATTTGTAGAAAACACAAGGCCACCATAAAACAATTTCCTTGATCAAAACCCTTCATTTTTTTCAGAGGGGCACTCATTAAGCCATCATGACCCTCATAGATCTGTGCTTTTATATCACCACATTGCTCTTTGGGGAAAAGGAGAAGAAAACAACAACAAAGTTCACAAAATCAAAACCAAACCAAACAAAAAAACCCCAAGAAACAAACAAACCAAAAAACACAAACACACAAACAAACAAAATCCTGTCACAAAGAGTTGCCTGGATCATACTAAGAGCTCAAGATACCACTAATCTAGGTTTTAATATTGCCTTGAAATGTCACCTTTCCAATTATCACCTGAAGGTGCAGTTCTTTTGCAGGACACCAGAGCTTTTCTTCCAGTGAGGGTGAAGTCCCTGGCATGGGACTGTTTCAACACCACCTTTCTACATTCTTTATGGAAATTATATTTGAAACAGTCCGAGACATGACAGAAATCCAAGAAACCCTTCTCCAACAGAAAAACTCTGCTTTTAATTATATTTTAATTCTTTTATAACTAACAATACCATCATTGTCTAATCTAATGTTATCATTTTTACCTTGTTTTCTATGTGATATTTGCATACTTGCAAGGAATCTTTTTTTCCTCATTACTCTTCCTACATTTCCATGTAGCTTTGCTTTTGTTTTTTGCAATTTTTTTATTCTGTGTATTTCTTGGATCCTCTCTCAGTGAGACCAACTGCCTAGTGAGTATTAAATCTTCAGTATAGCCTCCAATTCTTCAAAAGATAATTAAAATACCCATGGATAAGAGAGTGTTTACCTTATAACTACTTTGCTCAATTTCAGGCAGCTACAGGGGAAAAAAGAAACCTAAGGGCTCTCACTACAGTAGTAAAAAATTATATGGACGGGGGGGTGTTCTCGTTTTTAGACTCATTATTTGCCTTAATAGAGGAAGAAAATGTAAAGTCTTCTTCATAGTTAGCCTAAATCTGAGATGTATCCAAAACTGTGTTTTGAAAAGTGGCTTTGCACAGAGAGGGCTTAAAACACCAATTCCTTGTTTGCTTTCCTTACACTTTAAACATCCAGAACTGCTTGGTACAAACTGCTCTGGATGAAAACACCAACACCTGTTTTTAAACTCTAAGAGAAGTTGATTTTAGGCACATATTCAAGAGTATTTTCCTTTGGCACATAAATTTAAAGGTGTTATCTACATAGTTGAAAGAGTCATAAAGTTGAATGAGAGGCATGAAAAACAAAGAAAGAAGTTGCCCATACAGCAAAGAGTTTCCTGGAGCAAACCAGGAACTTTGGGATATCACTAATTAAGGTTTTAATAATGCCTTGAAACTTTGCCTTCCCAATTAAGTGCAAGCTGCCACCTAAAGGTGCAGTTCTTTTGTAGGATTTTTCTTCTGATGAATGTGGACTCCCTGACTGTTGCTTGTGGCACAGGGATTATTGCAACAACTCACTTCTTTACGAAAATAATGCTTAAAAAAACCTAAAACATGACAACAACCCAGAAAACCTTCGTTTAACAGAAAATCTTTGCTATCTGCTGAGGCCCTAATTGTAAACAAATTACAAACACCTGTGGCTCATTCAGGTACGCCCTCACCCCTCAGGGTGGGAGGTGGGGTGTTCTCCATGGCCATAACCTTGAGCAGCTGTGTGGCTCCAGGCTCTGCTTTAAAAACCCCCCAAGCCCCCTCCAGCAGCCCTCGGGAGGTGCAGCAATGCTCCTGGCTGGCTGTGCTCATCCAGGGACAGCTCGTGGCCAGGGATGAGCTGCTCAGGGAGTCGTGTCCCTGCACTGCGTCACCTCAGGGGTAAGTTGGCAGGCAAACACAAGCCAAGGCAAAGTAGCACTTGTGGTGAGGGTTGCGATGGCTTCTGGATTTGGGTGGCTACTGGGAGTTTCTGCTGGCTAATTGTCAACAACTTCCCCTCCTAAAATAATAAAAATAGACATTTAAATATGCAGCAGTTTAATTTGTAGCCTGTGCTTTGTTGTGCCATCAGCTAAATAGCCTTAAAGCTCCATTTGCAGGCAGTAGCTTGGAGGAAGAGCTGGCCACAGGAATTTTTAATTCCTAAAGGAAGAACATCTTCCCAACAAGTGTTTAGCCATGCTGTGGCTGTCCTGAGAGCTTTGTTAGGAAAAATCTAATGTTTACTCTCCCTTGTCAGGTGCATGTTATTTATATATGCTGGAAAAGGTGTTATTTTGGAGGGCTGGTTATCACGTATGACAGCATTACTGTAGTCAAAATTAAATTAAAATGTATTTCTTATAGGTAATGTATCCATTTCAACCCTAATGGCTTAATGAAAAATCTTATCCATTTCTTTACACTAGGAAAGAAGTTGGGTTTGGCACACTTCAACTTTTAGACCAAATGCTTCTCTTCTGGAAATGTGAGTAACAAGAGGCATAATGTCATGAAGATCTTAAGCTAATGTATGAATGATTTCCTTGCCATGATCTAGTAATTTAATTCAACATGTGTTTGTAACCAGATTTCCTTGATTACATCTTGTTATGCTCTTAAAGAAAACCTCTAGGAACCTGGATTTAAAGTACTAGAAGAGAAAGATATTCTGCAGGAGGTTTTTAGGACTTGAGGGATGAAGAGTTGCTTTCTGTGCTTCTGCCTTCCTGTTTATTGAGAGGAGGGGAGAAGTAACTCATGCTACACTGAGGGATTGCTATTCCAGGATGAATGAAGTTCACCAGAACAAAATCCTAGTGGGTCTTGTCTTTTCATCCTGCAAAAATAGATGCCAGAGTTCAGCCTAGAGTGGGTCTTCTGGAAGCACTGACTGTAACCTACACTTCTGCTTTCCCATCACAGCAGCGACTCCTGCTTCCTTAGGTTGTACCTGGCAAAACTAGTCTTATCCAAACTTTCTCTCCTTTCAATATACCCATAGGCACAAACAACTCTGAATTAAAGGTCAAAACTTAAGCTTTGTTGCCGAATCCATGTCCATGAGAAGGCAGTCATTGAAGGATTGCTCTTGGAGAGATACTGGAGACATTACAGTTTCAGTTGGGTTTTTGTAAATGTTCATGTAGCTCACTTTTCAGCTTTGCTGTATTTGTTGTAACAGCTCTGAGGTACCTGAAAAAGTCTGCTTGTTGCTCCTACTAGTTTGGGACCAGCTACAAAGCAGAGAATAAGATTCCTAGCAGGAAATTGCAGATTTGATATGTGTCAGATGGGATAGAGTTCATTTTCTTCCTAGTAGCTGGTACAGTGCTGGGCGTGGGGTTTGGGATGAAGATACTGTTGATAAGGGACAGATGTTACTGCTGCTGCTGAGCAGGGCTTACATTAAGTCAAGGCCTTTTCAGCTTTTGGTGCTGCCCTGCCAGCAAGGAGGCTGGGGGTGCACAGGGAGCTGGGGGGGTTGGACACAGCCAGGGCAGCTGATCTCAACTGGTCCAAGGGACATTTGCAGACTGTGTGGTGTCATCAATAATAAACCTGCAGTGAAAGCCACCCAGGAGCCACTGCCCAGGAACTGGCTGTGTATAGCTTGGTGAGTGGTGAGAAACTGCATCCTACATCATTGTCTTGTATATTTGATTTTTTTTTTATTTTTTTTTTTTTGCCTTTCCTTTTTTGTCAACCAATAAATTTGACGTTTTGCCCCCCTCCCTGGGTCTCCTCCCTGCCCTGAGGGGGATGAGGAGTGGGGTTGAGCTTCTGGGTTCAACCACAGCAATGAGGCAGCAGGGCACGTTTCTGGCTTTTCCTGGTTTTTGTATGGAATCACATAGCTTGCTGTTTCAGAGGGCAGAGGCTCCTGAACCACGGTGATGGTTCCTATAGTTATCAGAGTCTTCTGTCACTGTTTCTTTGTAGCCATAAATGTCACAACTGTTGGATATCTACCTGTGCTTGTGCGTGCTGGAGAGAGCCTTTGCACCTCAGATTGTTCAGTGAAACGAATGTTATCTAAAACTTCCCACACATCCAGTTCTAGGTAAGTTAACTCCTGAGTCCCATACTTAGAGAAAATGTTTCATGCTAGTTAAAATAAATAAATAAATGTAGAGTTCCTGTCTGAGTAATAAAAGCAAACAGAACATCTGTGTGAACCTGTCAATGTTCCTCTTCCCTGTCCCTATCTCCCCTGTAGGACATGCAGATGGACAACGTGGAAAATGGCCATGCTCCTACCCTTCCAGAAGACGGAAAGCAAGGTAAGTTCTTGCATGCTCTGCCACAAAGGCAACTTTCAGGCTTGTCCAGAACTGTTTTCTATCTGTGATAGCTTATATTGACAGTGGGAACTGGCCAAATCACATTTTGTTCAGTCTTGAACAAAAACTTTCTCTGGGGTCTCCAACAATACTAGTTAGGCAGGTTTAATAGGTTTGCTGGTGATTGCCTTGTACAAACTGACACCTATCTGTAAAAACTGGCACAGAAGCAATTATTTAAAATACCCCAATATTCCTAAGTTTGAAATATTTCAGCAGAATGCATTGCAAATGAGTTATGCAAAGAGCAACCAAACAAAAATTAAATACCTCTATTTTTAATTTCCTGGAAATGAACT
The DNA here is from genome assembly GCA_013400415.1 of Scytalopus superciliaris. Classification (NCBI taxonomy): domain Eukaryota; kingdom Metazoa; phylum Chordata; class Aves; order Passeriformes; family Rhinocryptidae; genus Scytalopus; species Scytalopus superciliaris. The sequence goes on along the minus strand of VXBX01001890.1, from coordinate 169,173 downwards.
CATATGGGACACAGTGGAAGGAATTTTACAGAAAGGAAACCACTTACATAGCAAGAAGCATGTATTTAATTAAATGCTTTGCAAAGATACATGAATAAAGCTGTGTGCATGACTTTCTTTAGGGATAGCCCCAGCTGTTTATTTTTTAAAATGAACAAACAAAAAAAAATGTGGAGAGCACAGATGCAATAGAGAAACAAAAAACCCTAAGTTTGCACCCACATACTTCACAAAATAAAGCATGTTAGAGGTACAAAACATTCTAGATACTGAATGACCAACAAATAAATGCACTGTAACATTGTTCTCTCAAACACCATAAGCCTAACAGCTAAGCTCTGAAAATGACATTGACAGTAGGCATCTTTATTTCATCAGCCTTCTATAGTCATTTAGCACCATCACTTTTTTGTTGGGTTTTATTTTTATTATTTTCTGCCCTGCCTATCTCCTTTCTTGAAATAACAACAGAAGCATAGCACCTTTTAACATCTAAAATAAAAACAGGAATATTAATTGCATCCCAACTTCCAGAGATGAGGTAGCTCATGCTAAGAAATGATGGAACTGTCCTGCCTTGACAACTCAAGGCCAGTAAGTCAAATTACAGGTGATGCATGTCTGGATGTCAGCTAAAACCAATGATTTTTTAAACTTTCTTTATTAGCAACTGGTCTGGTATACATGTGAATGGTTTGCAATGTACAGAAACTGGCACCAGATATAAGACATCTGTGTAATTTGATATGTAATGGCTTCTTAGATGGGCAAGTATTGGAAAATCAACAAGTATTTGGATTAAGGTGTATTTTTAAGATTAAGGATAATTTAATGGAATTACACATTGTGAGAAGTGAAGTCTGGTCTTAAAATTTAATATATGGGGCACCCCCACTGAAAACTCACAGTTACCCCAGTAATGCTTTTACTTCATAAATTAATTGTGACTGTGGATCACTCTTCTGAGCAGACTTACAGAGGAAAGTGCAGGAAAAACAATACCAAATTAAGATGGTCTTATCTGAAGAGTTTCTTCTACAAAAGACACCGATTTCTGGGAATGTCTATTGTACTGGCAGCGACAGGAAGATAAACTGGGGTAGAAGGAGTAGGTATGATTGAAATATAACCAACGATTCACAAAAGTGCTCTACTTTTCTGTTATTCAGTATGCATCATAGCAAGAGAAATAATCCTTAGAGCTTTACATAGTCCCACATTAAAACTAGTTTGAATACCTGTAAATTTCAAAGCTATTTGAAACAAAACCAAGGAGAAAGATTCATATTACTTTTAAAAGGTGGTCATCAATCCTCTTAAAATTGTATTGCTGTACTAAAACGTTGGTTCCAATCACTTAAAACAGAAGGTTTGTAAGTATAATAAATATTCAAAAGGAGGCCGGGCATTGAAAAAGAGCTGTATATACAATGCTGATCCAATATCAGCCATTACTTCAAGAGTCTCAGGATTAACTTCAATCAGTCTAAGTTCATGTGTTTAACTGCTGCTGTTGCTGGGTGGTGTGTTAATTCTTCCCTTCTCTCACACAAAGCAAACGGGCCCAATTTCAATTCCAAATTCCTGGTCGGTGCTGCCAATGTCCACTGGTGCAATATCTATGATAGGTAAGCGTGCCACGTTCTGTGTTCTGTACTCAAAAACAGTCTTGCCCACATTCCCATTGCGTTTCTAGAAGGAAAAGAAAGAAAAAAGGAAAAAATTAGGCACTAGGCCAGAGGTCATGTCAAAACAGCCAAAATTCCAATGGCAAGTCCATTGTCTGATTGCTCAGAAGGATCTCACTGAGCACCACTTGCCTGCACTGCACCTTGGTTATTTTGAAACATGTATAACTTGCAATCTTGCTATGACTGTAATGAACAGACCTGTCAGACTGACACAACAGCACTGATTTTTCTTTATGCTATGAAAGCATAACTCTGTACCTATGTGCCTGCACACATCATACATCATCGTGGGCTATGTTATTTCAAAGGACAGAGAGCACTGAATTTATTTCAGGTGCAAAACTAAATTTAGAAATATTTGCCAATATCTTGCACTTTGATGAGACTGAACATGAAAAAATCTACTGCTCATTGGTTTCTATTCCCACTAAGGGTATTTTGGGGGGAACACTTCCTTTTCAACTCAGTTGGGTCATAGTACTCATTGGAGTACTCCAATTTATTGGAGTTTCCTCCACAGTTTTGCTGCAATAATCTTACCCATCTGGCAGACAAATGTTTGTGGTTATCTCACCAGATTGTGTGATTCCACACAGAGGTACACAAGTACTGGGAAATGCAAAAGGGCAAGATACATATCTCAGTATGTTCACTATTAAGTAGCTATTTGTAAATATCCTCTAAATAGCGCAGACTTCTATTATGTGAAGATGGAATTGTAGTAAAATGCCTATTTGATCAGCTACTTGTGCAACTCATGATAAAATGCTGCAGCATTTTAATTACTGTCTTCTATGGATGTCTTTTTTCTAATTCCAGAAAGAACTGAAAAGGGACAGCAAAGTGCAAGCCCCCCCGAACTCACAGAACAGCTGTCATGCAGAACTGTGTATCTGAACCGGCTGTTCCCCTCTGCTTTGATCTCCAGGTCATTGGCCCCTTTCAGAATCACAGCTTTTTTCAGGTTCTTTGTCTGGTCATCCATGTACCCAACACTGTTTTTGCAAAGGTAGGTGATATTCTGGGAAGCTTCCTTTGATAGGAGGCGTAGGAATGTCATCTGAGTGACAGCTGTATCCCCATACACAAACTGCAAAGATGAAGGAATAGATCAACTTACATTACATTAAAATTCATTAAGAGCTCATGAATTTTATAAAATCTGTCATTAGCATAACCCCTTTCAGATATGATTAACAGGAGCCCTATTACATAGAAAATCTAAGAATGGTTTCTTTTGTAATTTGCTTCCAGCTGAGGACAAAGAAATGTAGACAACCTGTAACATGGAGAATTTTGACTGTAAAGCTCTGCAACTGAACAACCCAAAGGTGTTCACAGACATGCCAAGTTTTGGACTGAATTTTGCTTCATTTCTGAAAGGGATTCTGCCATAAGAAATAGTGAATTAGGGCACATTTAAGCAGATAGAAAATGTCAAGCACAGAAAACCCTTTTATAGTGTACTTGCTATACTGCAGTTTCAGGAACTTATTTTCTGAAGGGTTTGTATTGTATTCAGAAGCATCACAAACAACCCGTTCTAAACTAGATGAAAAGTTTCAGAGAAGCCAATTCTTAACATTAACTATATTTATTTACCTGTGATCCCCTGTTCATATCAAGGCCATACCAAACAGGCTTTAGGTCAGAGGACCTGCTGGCCCACCATGTTTTGCGGGGCACAGTAGATGGGTTTGCAGAAATACAGGTCTCTCCAGTTTCCATATTGCAGTACACTTTTATAGCATCTTCAACACATCCTTGGTTAGGATCAATCCAGTATTCACCTACAAAGAACACAAAAAGTGATTCCATTTATAAAGATTCTTGACATAACTGTGAAGACACTAAGCCAAAGTATGTTACAACACTACAAAACAGGCACATGTATCAATCTGATGGGGTTTTTGATGTCTGCTTCAGGTATGTGTATTAATGTATATATTAATAATGTTCCAGAATGCCATAATGTTGCTTCAAGCAACAAGCTGAACAGTACTTTTAATATTTAAAACTGGGGCATCCAGACTTGAAAGCTGTCTGTGGCTGAGGTTGTTTAAATTCATTGCAAAGCTTCTGAACACTCCAAGTATATAAAGAACACACAGTGGCCAGCAGGCGTTTTTCTCTACATAAGAAAAACTGATGATAGCCCCTTCTAAATACTGATGTTGGAAGCAAAGTTTCAGGAAATGGGGCTGCCACAAATGATCTTTACCTTCCAGTCTGTTCCGATTTATCCACTGATAATCCCTGTAAATTAGGGAAACTCCTAAACAGCATTTTAGTGCATTACCACCTATGAAGTGCCACTATGGAGCAGCAGCAGAGAATTTTGGATGGAAGGCACCTGCAGCTCATCAGCCCACAGGTAACACTATGAGCTAACAGCAATTAAGCAAATATTCAGAACTGGTAACCCAACCTGTCTCTGTCATCATGTAAATAGTACTCCACTTATTTTAAAATACATCTGAATAAATACTGAAATGTGGGGGAGAGCAGACTATATACTTCATTGGCAAGAAGAAATAATTTTTTGAGAGAAGTTTTCAAGCTCCTACTGTGACTTTCAATTTAGGCCATCAAAATTTGTTACATACATTTTTTTTCAGTGACCTAGGACATACTGGAAACCAGAAAGCATCCGAGAGCACACTCAGGCTCGTGTGTTTGTACTCACCACTCCTCTTGGAGGGGTGGCACAGCTTCAGGTCATCACAGGTCCGTGCTGGGTGTTTCTTGGAGCCGTCTGGGCTGCGCATGGTCTCAATCTGGCTGCTCAGAGACTTCAGTGTGGCATGGACTCCTGGGTCTGTTTTATTATGGTCATCAGGGGCTGCTTCATCTTCTGTAAACTCTGGGAGTGGATCTGCCATAGCATCGTCATAGTGTCCCATAATGTCACCAATGGCAGCAGTGAGGTGGCCTGGAGGTCCTGGAGGGCCAGGCGGACCAGGCTCACCTGGTGGACCCTAAGGTTCAAAACCAAAAGGCAACTGAGGCACAGCAGAGTAAATGCTATTCAAAATGACAGCAAAGCCAGCCACTAAAAAAACCCCAAAACTTCAGGGCCAGTCATGCCAGTGCACAGGGAATAATTCAGACACAAACAATTCACCTTTTCAGGAACAGGGGTAAGAGATTAGAACCACATGTGAGGCATTCTCTCTGCCTCATGTCCTCGCTGACCCTCTTAGTGCCTTGCTCTACTTTTTCATACTTTTAGACTCAACAGCTGGAGAAAGTCACCAAGGAATGGCCTCCTCATTCCTTTTTTTAAGCCATCTGTCTCTCCTTGTTCACATCCCTGCCTAACAACTTTCTTTCTTAAATTCCCCACAGTTGTAAGTGATTTTTAGAGCAATCAAAAATTCCTGCTTCTCCTGAGTTGCCTCAGGCACATTTTCAATTAGTAAAATTTGACACTAGAAACATCTTTACATTTATCCAGCACAGTGCTGAGCTTTCTGGCTAGGGAACCCAGGGTTTCTGTGAGACAGAATCTACATCATTCTTGCTTGGAACAGCAGGTGTTTTCCTGAGTAAGTTTTCCTAAATGACAGCTTGTGAGGTCCTTCTATCAACTTGATTTGTCACACAGGAGGAGGTAATTGAGTCTTGACACAGAAGGTATTTGTTAATAAGCATATCTCCACCTGCAAGCTCTGCCAGCTCTTCTTTGGCAGCATAAAGTGTGTAACATACCTTCATTTGAAGTTTGGTGCTCTGCTACATCACACAGTGGATCAGAACTGGCATTTCCTTTGAGAGTAATTACCTCGGATTCACAACTAGTGCTTCAAATGCTTGCTACAGCACACACACCCAAACTAACACACTCTGTCTGAAAATGAAATCTTAACGTTTGTTTTATGAGACAGAAAGAAAGCAGAAACTGCCTTCTTTGTCTTGATCATTATTTTGTTCCACCTCTTCCCCAAAATAAGCAACACCAATTTTTTAATTCTTCACATAATTATCCAGATGACTCTTTTCTCAAATCCCTCTAATTTTCTAACTTACCTTCCTTGTAATATCATAACTATTTCTATGAAAGGGTATTGCGAATTGGTACATGTGGAATATGCCTAGCATGTTTAGCAAAGGCTTAGGACTTTTTCCAAAATGGTCAAACCAGTTTTCATTAGCTGTGAATGAGCCAACAGTTGGTGCCTATAAACCTCAGACAAGGCTGAAGGTCAGCTGGGCTTAGTGTTAGAGTTTGGGCTGTTTATTTGGACTGAAGGCAGAATGTAGTATGGTGCTAGTAATGAGGAACAGGGCTGTGCTAATTCAGTGCCACCTCTGTGGGACTGCCAGCTTTGGACTGCTGCTGCTTCCAGGGACACCAACTGGCCTGAGCTCAGGCCTGAGGTTGTAGAACCCAACTGGCCAAATAGCCATGCTGAACTACAGCTCCAGCAGGATTCAGTGAGCTAACTGCACAAGTAGCCCCCAGGTTGCCCTAAGGAAAGCATACGTGCATGAGGCAGAGATCATCACAGGTGCAGAACATGAAAATGAGTAAGAAATGAGCCCTTCTAATACACAGTAACCCTGGCTGTTTGTTGGAGAAAATAACACAAGGCAATCTTTTCCTTCCATATTCCCACCAACTCACCTCAGGTCCAGCTTCTCCCACAGTCCCTCTAACACCAGGAGGCCCAATTGGCCCAAGTGGACCAGGATTTCCATCTTTGCCAGAAGGACCAACTGGACCTGGAGGACCCTAGAAAATACAGGAGAAAGAACGAACGTATTTTAGCATTTAATAACAAAGTTATACAAACCAGCCCTTTCTAAGCAATACCTTGTCCAGAAGCAATCCAATTATTTGCGTCTATTATCAACCTTTTAAAAAATCACCATTTTTCTTCTGTAAAAGTAACAAGGCAGTTTCAGTGCTGCTCTTCTCAAGTGAATCACCTCAGACAATATAACTGGGATCAGCTGTGTATTTTTTCCTTAACTATTTCAGTGGGATCAATTCCAGATACTATGTGGGCTGGAGTAGCTGCTGTACATTCACATATATACAGGCTCAGAGATGCACAGTCCCTTGGGGACACCCAAGGCAGTCATCTTTCTCTTTTATTTTTGGCTGAATGACAGATCTGGGGATATGAAAGGCAGAGTAGCAATTAGCAGAGCTGCCACTTATTTGGCTTTGCACCAGCTGCAGCCAATGTCTGTAAAAGAAGTCTGTTGTTATCCTGAACTGATCTCTTTATCTAGCAATAAAATACACCTGCATCAAAGCTTTACTGTATTAAACAAGGTGATGTTTCAGCAAAACATATCAGGGTAATCACCACATGATACCAAAGTCAAAAAAAGCCATTGAAATAAAAGTGAAGTAGAAATAAAAGTCTGATCATGAAAAAAAAAAAAAAAAATGCCAAGCACTAAAACCCTTAAACATCATACTCACCCGAGGGCCAAATGGGCCTGGAATGCCAGGACTGCCTTGCTCACCAATAGGACCCTAAACAGAAGAAATTATCATATCATTGTGACATTTGAAGCATATTCCTTTAGTTTTAAAGCACTAATGTGTGATATACAAGATTTGGCATTAATAGGATTAAAATATACATGAACAATGGATAGTACCTTGCCCTTAATACCTTAGTAACATAACAATTTACTGGTGCTTGGCTATATATAAAGTTGTTTCTGCAGAAAAGCCTTGATTTCATGGCCTTCAGAACCAGAGTGGCTTAAAAGAGAATAACTGACAGGGCCAATGTGATGTGAAAAGATGATTTGGGTGTTGGGGTTTGTTATTGAAGTCATTCTTGCATGTTGCAACTTCCAGTTTTCACACAGAATCAGAGAATAAATGTTCAAAAAAAAAAAAAAAAAGAAAAAAAAAAGATAAGTTTTCTCCATGGCATTTCCATTCAATTGACAATGAAATCATGAAGTTCTGCAAATAGCAAGAGATACTATCACAGTCCTCATGGGATTCTGCATTTGATTCCTAGACTGTAAGGAGTTCAAACTCTGGCAAAAAAGCATTTCACACTCTAAGCTGTTTATCTGAAGCCACCAACTTTTGTTACCATCTTGTGCTGAAAGGTCATGGACTGTGGGTGATCCATCTTGCAAATGGAACAGGAACAGGAGAACACACAACTTGCAACACACCTCATCATGCAAGAGTATTGTAAAGTTGCATTAAAAATAGCAAGTACGGACAGCCAGGCCACTCATAAATACCTTGTGGGGGAAAGTAACTAGTTTGCTTTTTTTTTATGTTTTAAATAACTATGTTCCTGATACATTATCTAACTGCCAAGGAAATAAAATTATAGTAAAACCAAAAGAACTTACAGGAGGACCAGGAAGACCTTGAAGCCCAGTGAAACCTCTGTGTCCTTTCTGGCCCCTATCACCTCGATCTCCATTGTCACCTTTGTCACCACGAGGTCCTTGGGGACCCTGTAAATATCAGTGATGAATTGTAAAATTCAGAACTGGAAAAAAAAACCAATCTCAAACACCCCTCATTTGCTTTCAGACACTGCACTCAGACTTCCTTCCCTTCTAAAGCCAAAAAGAAGGTGATGCCCAGGCAGCTCCAAGAATCTTAATTTTTTTACCAAAGAATAAGCAAATAATTACAGAAAACTCTGTTGTACTTAAATATAGTTATAGTACATTTAATCTACTTAGCTACCTAACACAGTAAAAAACCTCCAAACCTGTAATAATGACAGTAAGTAATTTACATAACCAATTTTTTTAAGATTCAGAAATTTCTTTGCCTTACTGGATGTGGCAAATGATTTTTGTTGATGAGATTGAAATATTGTGGATCTCTCACAGACTTATAATGACAAGACATATTTTCAGTATGAAATCCTCCATGTTCCATGTTTACTTCTCACAGTTTCTTTCAGCTTCACTATGATTAGAGTACAACTGAAGCTATACTTCCTAACTACAGACAACAGCCAGACTCCCCAGCACAAATAGCCTGCTTCAATTACTAAAAAAATTTCCTTTTTAAGTTTTATAGTTTCAAACTTCTCATACAAATTCAAGCATCAGTGGAAAATACGGCTTCTGCTTTCAATTCTATACTTCTCAGCCCAAATTAAATGCTAAATTTCTCAATGCCAGATGCCAAATATTTTATCAATGACATCATTATCACTAACTACTCAATAAACTTTTCCTGTCTCTAAAATGACATCTGCTTAGGGACAGGACAACATTGTTTTGATTTTCTCAAGTTCGTGATTAATTTTCTGTTCCAAGCTTGGACTGTAAAAGAGTTATGTAACATTAAAAAGATGAGCTTTGTTTGTTTTCCATTTGGACTGGAGTCAGAAACTCATGAGTCGGAGTAAGGCATTTTAACGGGAACAGGTGATTTGGTTGAATTTCTCCCATTTTTACCTAAAAATGTGCCTTTTTGTTCAGCATTCAGTTCTTTACCTTTTATTTAAACACAGACTCCGGCCATTTGTTAACTATCATTATCCACACAGCAACATACTCCAAACAAACAGGTTTCCAAAGCCTTTGTTATGTCAGCGTGGAAATACTAGACTATCTAAACAGATTTGTACAGCTTTACAGCTCAGAAGACTACCAGATTTGCAATCAGAACACTACAGGCTGAAGCCCTGTTCAGCATTTTAATTTGGGCTGAGTTTCTCATACTCTTTCCTGTAAAAGGGGTCTCAGACAAAACCACAGTGACCATGGGCAACTTACAGGCAAACCTCTTTTTCCCGCACGACCTGGGGGACCCATCGGACCTCGAGAACCCTACAGAGATGGCACACAGAAGGTGTGTGAAGCAAGGCACAAAAACATACACAGTAGTTTTTTCATAAACAAAGTATTTGAAAAAAAGTCTCACTTACAGTTTCACCCCTTTGACCTGCATCTCCTGGAGGGCCAACAGGGCCTGGAGTTCCCGGACCCCCTGGAGAACCTGGTAATCCTGCAGGGCCAGGTTCACCACGATCACCCTGCCAAACAGAATTTCAACATTGTTTTTTCTGAAGAGGACTAGTCGAGACCAGTAGCATTGCTAATCTATTTTTGAGTAATTGCAATCTACAAGGATATTCCTGCTGCAATAACTCAAATCTGAGTTCATGGAGGCAGGTGTTCTTAGCCTCTTAGCCAGGTATCCTCAGCTTTGAGAGGTACCACTTATTCAAAGCTGTGACAGACTTTCAGAACAAGTTCTCCATCCAGGTTAACTGAATGAAGAAAAGCTCTCCAATAAGCCAACAATAAAGTGGAGATTTGCAGAAGTGACTTAAGAAAGCAACATATTCTTACACGTTCTCCAACAGCTCCATCTCGTCCAGGAGTACCGTCATTACCAGCAGGTCCCTGGAGTTATGGAATAAAAACACCCATCATTAACTCTGTCATCTTGCATTTCTAGAAGGAGAACTAGAAAGTTGTTATCCAGCTTTAAATCCAAGTACAGGAGAATAACCACTAGTCTTTTTATGCATGTTACAAGGCTCTAATACTTACTTCTGGACCAGCTTCACCTACAGGTCCAGTGGCACCTGACTGGCCAATAGGTCCTGGGGGACCTTTATCACCAGGTGGCCCAGTGGGACCTTGTTTTCCTGGTGTACCCTAAAAGAGATGAAAAATATCATATCAAAATGTTAATCACAAAACAAAGAAAGAGCAAAAAGACTGCAAAACTACTCATTAATCCAGTCTGAAGTAGCATCTACATTTGTAAATTAAAAAAGTTCATAAATAAAATGTTCTTATAGGGTTTTAATACATATTTAATATACTGGATATTTTTGAGAAGTTTCTCAACAGGCTTTTATTGACTAGAAAGTGCACTTAAAGTTAGTCTGTCTAGCAGCAACTCTCTAAAGCACACACTCCTTTGACAGATCAATACATCCAGTGTCACTCTCTGCAATAGGTAAGGCCTTTTAGATTTCAGAAAAAAATGTACTGCAGTCTGAAATAAGTAGCTTTTTTTTTTCTCTGTCTCAAGACCGACAAATCTTCTTAGCCCGAAATAATTTCTGGCGAACTTTAGCTATAAATTGACTTTATGGATACAGTGGTAATGGCAGATCCTTCATACCAACCCTTTTAATAACAGTCTATTTAATGACTTGAAGTCCTGGATCATTAGGTGTTCCAATAAGTATTTATAAATCCTCTATGAAAGCAAAGAGAGCACAAACAGCAATTTTGAAGACTGGAGTTCACAATTTCTGAAAGAGTGATTACAGAGTATCTACTCTCAGTCAAGTGAACTTTGGCCACCTAAATGAAGAGTCTGGGGTTGTTTCCTTCAAGAATTCAGTTTTAACTCAAATAGGAACATTTTAGACAGAAGTCTTGTGTTATTACGCACTCACTTAACTCAAGTGCAGACCTTCCATTATGGCAGAAACAAACCTTGCACTTCATGCATGAGATTTAGTTATCTCCTAGTCTCTCTATCTTTGCTCCTGCAGTTGGATTTTCCAGCTCTCTCCTCATGCTATGGAGTACTACCCTGAGAATGCCACAAAGGGAGTGCCCAGGCTGGTGGCAATACCGCCTTGGTCGGTACTTACCGCAGGACCCGGCAGCCCCGGCATGCCTCTTTCCCCTCGCTGTCCTGGCATACCAACAATTCCTCTTTGACCAGTGGTTCCTGCTGGACCAGGGGGGCCATCCGGGCCCTGAAATCCACAAAGGAATAAAACACATTATGTCAGCAGGAATAAGCAGCAATGAGGCCGAGCCCAGAGCTGGCCCAGGGACAATCAGCATCACCCAGAAGACGTACCGGCTGCCCGTCATCCCCCGGGTCGCCCTTGTCTCCAGGACCACCCGGAGGCCCCGTTGGCCCTCGGTCTCCAATACGGCCATGAGAACCAGGATCACCACGAAGACCTGGGGGACCTTCTTTTCCTGGCTCACCAATAGGCCCAGCAGGCCCTGGGGCTCCCTAAGAAGATTAAAACACCACGTTACATTGGGCACTTTTCTGATCCGGACAATAAAAGTCCAAGGACCATGTTTTTATTGACTATAGATATGCCTAGTCTGAGAAATGCCAAAAACATGAATGAGCTAAAAGCTATTAGTATCTATTTTATGATCAAATAAATAATTTTCAATTCAAAACTCCCTCCTGTAAAAGACATTTTTTTTGTTCCTCTGTTTTTCCTTTCTGTTTCTTTTTACCTCAGGTTTACAACCACTGCTAGAAAAAACACCCACTCTTTTCACTATCATCAAGCTAAAGTCCATATCCAAAATTTTCATTCACACGGTACAAATTACTGTGTTAACAGATCTTTGTTCATTCCTCAAATATTTTTAAAAGGCTTCCCAGGTATATTAACAAACCTCCATAAACTTCATCTTTTGAGAAACTTAGAATGACCTCAAGTTATTTTTCTCATCAAAATATCAAAAGGCATATGAAGCATGACAGTTCTCTGTGTGGAGTTCAGTCCTCCACTTGTTGATCCACAGATAATTCTGTCTTTTTAAATAGTGTTTCCAAAATTTTTGAACATCTTTTGTGGGCTTGGTTATGTTTAGTTTTGAATTTATTTTAGTGGATCTTATGAGCAACTCCACCAGTGAGACAGCCCAGCAGAGGCTCTTTCTTTTCCAAAATCTCTCCTAAATTCAGTCACCACTGAAGAGACAAAAAAGTAAAAAACAGAGAAAGACATAGGTTGGTTTTTTGTTCCTATAAGCAATTAAGTCATTAGAGCAGTTTCAACAGCTCAAAGTCTACTCAACCCAATGAAAAACTTTGCACCCACTGGACTCAGTGGATCAAGCCAAAGACTAATGAGTTTCACTTAAACATGCAGTCACAGAAGTCAGTGTTAACAAGCTGTTGTTCCTATAGCCATAAACATTTTTCACTTTTCCTGCTTTACTTAGTCTTCAGATTCATGATGATCACTTTATAAACCACACCTATTAGGAATATAACAACTGACTTACAGTAGGTCCTGGAGGCCCAACTCTTCCAGCAGATCCTGGGAATCCAGTAGCACCCTAAAAAACATTTTAATATCACCTTTACTGAAAGAAGTACAGCACTGGTTGCCTCAAATGTCCCCAGCTGAATTAGTGAGCAAACATTATAATTACAGACTGTGAAAAAAAAAAACAAACCCAAGCTGATATGAGGAACAATACACACACTACATAAAATTTCAGTATTAGGTTATCTACAGACAGGTCACAACAAATAAAATACTTACAGGGGGACCCTGGGTTCCTCTACCACCTTTCAGACCAGGAACACCTGGAGGACCCTAAGAGGAAAGGAGAGAGAGGTGATAGTGAACACCCAGAACTTTTTAAATAAGCAAGATCAGCCTATGTACGCCACTGGTTCTGTGATGATGTTACTCATACTTACTGGTGGACCATGAGACCCAGCAAGACCCTGTGGTCCTGGAGAACCAGCATCTCCTTTCTGTCCAGGTTCTCCAGGTTCACCTTTCACACCTGGCTGACCATCAGGGCCCTACAAGAAACAATATTTAGAAGAGACATCAGGTTAGATAATATCAAATCTTTCCAGCCTAGCAGAGAATTTTTGTAGGGGATCTCTAGAGGCAAAGCATAACAGGGGAACACTGCATTTACTTAACAGTTCAGATCAAGGGATCTGGAACAGTTCAGCATGGTCTTTAGATAACACATGAGATTTTTCTGAACATTCTGTGAAGTCACTATTTCCATTTTAAATATTCTTCTTCTCTAGCTCACATTTTTCTTTTCTTTAGATTTTCCATTTCCCTCAGCAGCTACTACATACCTAAAATCAAAAGGGACTAAACAAACATTATCTTTTCTAGGCCTCTATTTTTCCCACCAAGGGAAGCAGGTGCCTGTCTCTTTGTGAAAGGTTTGAAACAGGACATTTAGGCTGTGGGAAAGTTTAGATTATTTCCTTCCAACTGGTCCATCAATTCATTCCAGCCTTCACTACTCATGGTGCAAATCTTTGCTACCTTCAGTAGATGACACTTTTTAACTTGCCTCATTTTAATCTCAAAGGAGCAGCATAGCATATGAATGAAAATATGAGATCTGATGAGCAATTACATAATCTTATAAAGACAACCATTTTTCAACTGTCTAGGGCATTTATTGGCCCTTTTTTTCACTTGATATGCTGATGGGAAAAAGAAACAGCTCTTTTTGCAGCAAATGTGTGTCTTATGTTCCAGAGCACTGCAATATTATTCATAAGGAAGGAAATGAAGTGTGTCAAAGCATGAGTAAAGGAAACTCGTTAGTGTTCCAAAACACGTACCGGAGGGCCAGCAAACCCAACAGCGCCAGTTGGGCCATTTTCGCCTCGGGAACCCTGGTCAAAAAAATCAGAATGATTGTATTCAACGACTGTCTTTCTATATATAGTACAATTTACACTGAAACATATAAGAAAAGATACTATTTATTGTCATAGTTTTGCTCTATCAATCAGAATTAAATGATCTTTTAATCATAAAATAAAGGATGTTAACTATGACATTAAAATACGCCACGTGTTCAAGACTATATGTAGCTTTCAGAATTTAGAGATGGAAGGCACGAGCAAGCACTAAAACAGCAGAAGAAATTCTGCTCACAACCCATTCCTTTCAGAGATAGCACAATTAGCATGTGCTTCATGCAACCTCCCACTCCAACCCCACTGGGGAAAAAAACAGTAGTTCAAAGATATGCTCTTCCACAAGGTCAGAATAGGCTGTGAGCTGCTTCATCTGAGCTTTCTGCACAACATTTGTTTGGAAAAGAAGGAGCTGCAGGCCGCCAGCTCCAGCAATCCCTAGAGGGTTGGAGGCTGTTCCAATTTATATTAGAAATAAGACTGTTCTGATTTATGACAGGGACATAATCAATTTCAAACAGTATGAAGCATCTAGAAGGGCTGAGCCTCTAATTCCCTAACTGAAGTCAACTTAAAATACTCAAAATCACTAAGAGAGGGAAGATGACAAGAGTTACATAACTAGATGAACTAAGAATTACCTCTGCACTTTGTCCACCTAAATATTTGTATATATGCAGTGATATCTGGAATGGGCATGCTTTTAAAAACATTTAAACAATTAAAAGTGGCATACTTTCAAGAGTGATGTAAGTGAGGGTAACTTTGTAAAGTTTACCCTAAACAAGTATGGAAGAAAGGATCAAAATCTGGTAATAGTTTTGCAAGTGCTGAGCTACAAGTCAGAACTACAGATTTGGCTGCAAAGAAAGGGAAAGAAAAAGAGGAAAATGTATCAGCAAATGAGAAAAATGCCTGGAGTTTGGATGAGTGTTAGGTATTAACTTATGCCAGGCAAAACAAAGCATGTTTACTCACAGGGTTTCCACGAGAGCCAGGAGGACCAACTAGACCTCGAGGACCTGGTTCACCCTTTAAATAAAATTAAAGGTTATTATTTCCCAAGGAACTTATTTATTGAGTAGCAAAAGTGCTAACATCCGATAACATTAAGAAGCTTCAGTAGGGAATGGAATAAAAATCTGTTTACCTTTTCACCAGTGGGACCTGCTGGACCCATTGGGCCTATTGGACCAGGGAGACCCTTTAGAACAAATTAAGATGAAAGGAAGTCAGAGAAATGATGCTCCAAAACAGTTAGTTTAAAACTACTCATATGTTACTATTCCCATATGCTTTTTCATTTGTTTGAACTCTTCTTTATCTCTGAAAACTTTTTTGACTCCTTTATCTAAAACTGACTTGAATTTCCTCTCCCAATGACTAAACTGCCTACAAAAGACCCTCTTTCCTCCATTCTCCCTTTCTTAACTTTAACTTCTCCTTTATGCAGCGTTTATGAAAAGGGCCAATGATTTTTTTAAAAAGCCCCAGCTTTATTTTGCTCTCTCAAGAGGAAATTATGTCCTTTTTCCCCACTGGCACAAAAGCTCTTTCTTTTCTGCTAGTGTTTAACTGCTTAAATTAATTTTAAAGAACCCATCCTTACTTCTGAAAATTCATTTATATCTTGCAAACTCCTCAAAGATGTCTTTTCTCTCTTCAAGAGGCAGCTAGGCAAATAGGTTGCAAATTCTCCATCCAAATCCACCAATTATACATAATAATCACAGAGCAGTAATGATATTACCTTCTTGAATATTGAACTATCCCAATTTTAATTCTCTTACTTTAGAAGCAGAGTACCACAAACTTGCACCAAGTTTGTCTTGAAAATAATTCCTCCTCACACAAAAAAAGGAACAAAATTTAGTTTGAAATGGTTTGCTCAACCCAAGAATCTCAGATATGGATAATTCATATAGAAAGTAACTCAAATAACTTCTGGGAAGAAAATATAGTCAGTACCCACAAAGAAAACCCAGCACATGTGGGATTACTGGAGAGCTGGTCTATGCAGCAGAGTGTGTGCAATGTGTCTTGAACAAGCCTTGAGCAGACTAGACATGTTATTCATGCACAGGAGATTCAAAGCTTTCCAGAAGAGCCAGCACCTCAGAGCTCATATGGGGAAGTACAGGTACAGGAATTTTCACCTGTGAAACTCAGGACTGACTGTGGGCTGCTCAATCCAGACAAGAAGGAGGCATCTGCCTTAGTCCAAGAGTGAGAACTGAAAGTCTATTTTTTGCCTATTGATCTCTGCCTGTTCCTTTCATATTTTTTACTATAGTCAGATTAGCTGAATCCCAAATTGACTGGGAATCCTTTCCATTGGTATCTTAACTGCCATTATTGATGATACGAAACAGGGGGTTGGAACATTGATGTCCCAAAACACTGTGCGGTCTGGAGGTTGGGGTAATGACAATGGCTATAAACCCATGATAGCAACAAGCTGAGTAGTGTTTAACTCCATGAGATGAGCACTCCAGCACAGCAAACAATCCAGCCTGTGAAAAGCAGGTCTAAAAAGAGAGTGGCAGATCTACTTACTCTTGCCCCATCGTTGCCAGCTGTACCTTCAGCACCTTTCTCACCCACACCGCCCTACGGAAAATGCCCAGAGAATCTCAGTTATGACAGTGAACGCTGAACAGTTCATACCCTGCAATAACTGCAGTGTTGGGAGGGAGGTGATTGCACTCAGGAGGACAGAAACAAACTGGCTTACTCTATCGCCCTTGGGGCCGGGCGTTCCAGCGATGCCTCTTTCTCCAGGCATGCCCTGAAGACCCGGCGGGCCCGGATCCCCAGGTGTCCCACTAGGGCCTGGGCTCCCCTGAAACGGAGAGAGAACAAGTTGTTGCCTATTCAACTGAGAAGTATCTTTGTCTCTTGACTGCAGAACATGCTGTGCCTGTGCTGAAGTCTCTAGGGTACAATTTTAAGTAATAATTTCATCTGAAATTTGGACTTTATTCACATCCAAATACTTTTCTTTTCCCATTGTGTTACTCAGGAAGTTCAGTTGTAACACCATAGTCCTTCCAAAGTATTTATTCAGTGCATATTGGAGATGAAAACAGGCAAAAAAAAGAAGCTTGAGCATTTTTCTGCCTTGGTCTTGATGCCACATAGGTTTAGTACACAAAACAGGTACAGGTAGAGGTTTCCAGGGGCAGAGATTCTTTATTTATGCTTTGTTTTTCACAGTTCATGCCTATTACATTACTGGAGGCACTCCCTACTTGGGGTGACCTTCCTATGCCTAATCACATCAATAGCAGATGAAAGGCAGGCATGCAGCTTCCAGCATTTTCTTTTAAATGCTCAGCCCTGCCAAGTGTCTTTTTATAAGGTGACATGGCTCTTAAAAAACTGCTAGAAGGTTTAGTGCAGTTCAGAAATGGCTCTGTCCAGCTCTACTGTGATTTCTCAACATTTAACTATGTTGCAAGTTATTAATATTGTTATATCTGGAATAAACTCGTGTGTCCTCCTAGAACCCTTACACAAAAATATCTTTCTTATTTATAATTTTAAAAGGTCTCTCTTTTATATTCATGCAAATGAGCAGAATTCTCCATAGCATCACTCTAGCAGTGCAAATCTCCATTCAGTTTACCTTTGGACCATCAGGACCGTGACCTCCAGCCATACCCTTTTCACCCTGGAGTCCTGATGCACCTGGTTCTCCCCTTTCCCCTGGATTGCCACGTTCTCCCTACAAAATGGGAAGTTATTACATATTTAGAAGTCATGGTACAGTTTTGGTAGATGAAATGCTAAATACACCGTAAGAGCAGAAGTGCAGAGCCTGTGAACCGACCAAATAAAAAGCAGTTTTTTGCTTTTACTGTTAAAGGTGGTAGAAGTAGCATGTTGGTCATCAAACTAGAAACACTGCACATATACTCACTGCAGCTGTTAAAGTCCATATCATCAACCTTCAATCTCAGAGAACTGTTGTGAATATTTGAACTCTGAAAGAAAACACTTACCCTGGGGCCCAATGGACCAACAGCTCCAGGATCTCCAGGCACACCCTAAGCAGAACAGAACTCACCATTAGAATGAAATCATTTTTCATAACCTTACAGTTAATGGAAATTAGAGATAAACATTTTTACTTCCAAAGTACTGTGAATGTAGATGGCTAGTTCTAAATATTATCTGCCAATGACAAGAGGTGATAGTCCAGCTCAGTCCAAGCACATGGTCAGATTCTAGTAATTATTTTATCCAAAAGCAGTTCTTGGACAGCTTGCAGACTACATCAGTACATATTTTGAAATACAGTGGAAAATTAAATTAAAAAGAGGGGAAAAATGTAAAATTACTTTATGAAGTGAATTCTTTTTAATGTTACGTTACACACAAATTACCTGATCACCTGGCTTTCCTCCCTCACCTGGAGGACCTGGTGGCCCAGGCAAGCCCTATAGAAAAAGTAAATAAAATGCTCACAAACACGATAAAAAGTTATGTACATGCACATTTAAGTAAGACACCAAGACTATGAAGTAGTAGCATCCTCAGCACAAGAATATGCCCTCCGAGACCCCCAAGGGAAACAGTTATATGAATATTGCACCCAAGTGTTCTCCCCCCTCTAAATGAGATGGCAGCCCTTCTTTAGCATTTGCAGGACATAGGCATGTCAGCCCTAAAAATAAAGTTCTCTATAAGCAGAGATTGACTTAAATAACACTTCATTATCAAAGCAATTATTTAGCTCCGTATTTGGAACATCTTTGGAAAATCTCCAAATAAAAACTGAGTAACAACAGTGGTTTTCTCAAGGGATACAGAGCTGGTATTTAAGCATTTGCCAGTTCAGTTTAATGCACAGCTGATAGGAAAGTTAAGTACCATTAATTATTCTGAAAATAATTGCTTTAGTTCTGAAGTTGTATTTTGTTATATATAACTTGACTAAGTTTCTCCAGTTTAAGTTGATAAAGACATGGCTGTTTACATTTTTCTTTAAAAAATAAAAATAAAATGAATGCACATACCTGAAACCCTGTAGGACCTGGAGGGCCTTGTTCTCCTCTTTCTCCTGCCAGACCCTACACAAAGGAAAGCAGTAAGTAAACAGTGGAGGAATATAGGCAGGATCCACAATTTTTCTTCTCTCTGAATATGTAGGTTTTCAACATTTTTAATTATTCCAGACCAAGATATACCCTATCTACTAGATGTAATAAGAATGTTTATTATTTCTGTAAGATCCTTCCCCCACAAGTTCTGTGCTCACAGAAAAGAACTCAGTTCTACTAAAACCAAGGAAACTGGGAAAATGAACTATGAAAATTTTGCTCCTTGCACTATTTTTTGTTGGGTTTTTTTATGGTTAGGAAAAGGAATTAGACCTCATATATATACACATATATATATACATATTTAATACAAAGTTCCCATTTTTCTAGGACAATTTGTTCTTTAAATGCTCTTGGGATTTTTTGTTTAGAATCAACAACTGGTATGAAGATAGACAAAAACAGGAGCCAAAAGGGTAATGAATGGATGGAGTGACTGGCAGGCAGAGTGGTAAAAGCTGACTTACTGGTGGGCCAACAGGACCAGAAGGGCCAACTTCACCATCTTTACCAGGAGCTCCCTAAATTAAAATGACATAGGAAGGAATCTTGTATAGTGAACTTATATAGCAGAAAAGCATCATTTTCTGTAATCACTGCAAATAAGAGCCACACTCACTCTCTGTCCTGGGACACCTGCATTTCCTGCTTCGCCGGGTTTTCCAGGATCACCCTAAATTGCAGAAATAACAATTACTGGGTTCAGGTATTTTTTCATCCATTAAAATATATGCAAATGTTTAAAGTCAAACAGATCTTAGGGACAGGTGCCATACTCACACTACCACCCTTTGGCCCAGGAAGGCCCATGCTGCCTGGCTGACCTCTGATTCCTATTGAACCTGCTGGACCAGGACGTCCATCTTCCCCAGGAGCACCCTGGAGAGATAAAAGTATTTTACATATTGACTTCTAAGTATGTTTATTCATATGCACTTATTAATCTCTAGAAAATGTTTGTATATATAGGGAAAATAACATTAACCTGGTTTGGTACTCCACTTATCAGTCAAAACATCTTTAGAGAAGACGTAGCTTTAGCCATACTGCTGGATTTAACCAAATACTATGCAATCATTAGAAATTAGTCATTATGTATAAATATGTTATGGTGTCCCTAAAGAGACATCTAGAAAAATATTTTACTAATAAATGGTTTAAAAATGTTGCAGCAGCTGCTAAACAACAGACATTGCTGCACAGACAAAACTAATAGAACATTATCTGCACTAATTTTGGAGTCACGAATATAAAGGAATATAAAGGGACCAATTAGAAGATGAGCATTAAGAAATCAAGAAAACTCATGTTAATAAAAGTAATTTCAGTGAGGTGGGACCTTTGAATTACTGTGGTATTAACTGAAAAGACTAATATTTGCGTCACTTACCAAGGGGCCAAGTTTTCCTTCAGGGCCTTGAACACCTGGATTTCCTGTTAAACCCTAAAAGTGGCAATAATATTGGTGTTAGGGTCAGGAATATAATTCTGGAACATTAAATAAATGTAAATAAATCCAAACGACATGCTCAGTTACTACCACAAAATCCTCTGTATCAAAGATCTTCATCTTCATTTCATCCCTCACTTCTCTTTTCCCACTCTGCCTTTTCTTGCTCTTACACCTCTCAAGCTTCTCACAGGCTCATCTTTATTTCTGCCAACATTACTGTGATCTACATCACATCTTATCTTTCTGTTCCCTTTATCTCTTTTTCTGATATTCCAAATTGTCCTCAAATAATTTTCCTGGACAAAAAATATCTCTGGATGATACGCATCACCCAAATATGTAAGTTATCAATCACCAATTTAATGAAGGAAAAAAGACTGGTATTTTGGCCCAACTCCTTGTTGCCTTTAGAAAATGCAGAGTGCCACAGCTTGTATCAGTTTGGTATTAGTGCCTTACCCTTGCACCTGGAAGGCCGGGTTCACCAGGACGCCCAGGGTCTCCCTGACCTCCTTTAGGACCAGAAGATCCTGCTGGACCACGCTCTCCTTGGGCACCCTAGAAAGAGACCAATGGGCTCCTAGTTAACAGTTAGAGCAGTGGCAGTAAGAGAAGGTTAAATAAAAATACTTCTATTAAGGACCTACTTCTGCAAACAGAGCTCCAAATCATCAAGACCCTTACTATCATTACTTTTTTCTCCAATTTATTACTTAAAAGTGGTCTCTTCCTTAAAGCAATTTTATATAAGAATTTTAGAAGCCCTTATTTTTACCAAGAAATTAGGAATTTACAGAAGGCACTAGACAAATAGCCATGTGAGTCACTTCCCTGGAAGTGTTGGAGCAGTTAGGAAAGCCAAAGACAGATAAGCCCATCTGTTTGAGGGACAAATCTAGAAAATTACTCCACACACAAAGCAAAGGCAATTTACAGAGCAATCCATAAAGCAATATAGTAGTAGAACAGGTCAGCAACTCTTATCTATACACATTTCAGCATGAGGGAGCATTAGGAAAGCAAAGCTGAACATCACAGGAACTAAAAGGGACTATTTCCCAAAAAAATTTAGTCTCAAAATAATCAGACTCCCTTTTACAATTTTTAAATTCTTCTTGATTGTGCTTCCAGTGGTTTTGAGGTTCTATTTGCCCACAAGCAGAGCTTTTTAATAGAACAATTTCTTTTTATGTATCTGTAGGTATAAAAATTTAACAAATGAGCCAATAAAAGATGGAGACTTTAATTTCATTTACCTTTGGTCCAGGCAAGCCATCAGAACCTGGAAAACCACGGTTACCAGGAGCACCCTAGGAAAAGCAACAGATATGAGATGATTATCTTAACTTTTACATAACTTACTGCAAATAAAGGACCAGATTTATGGTTTAAAGGGTTCAGTTCATTTCCTTACAATTTTCTTAC
The DNA here is from genome assembly GCA_013400415.1 of Scytalopus superciliaris. Lineage (NCBI taxonomy): Eukaryota > Metazoa > Chordata > Aves > Passeriformes > Rhinocryptidae > Scytalopus > Scytalopus superciliaris. The sequence goes on along the minus strand of VXBX01001890.1, from coordinate 147,114 downwards.
TTCAGTATTTAGACTTAGGGGTTTCATTTTCAGTAAAGCTATCAGTGTCTCACTCATGTATGCTGAACAGCTCCTTCCATGTGAACAGCCTCATTGGAACCAAGATGGCCAGGGTTAAGAGGGTCTGCAGATTAGCTTGTCCTATCTCCATCATTTTCCCTACCATACCATCCTGTGCACTCAATCCCCTCATGAAAATATCCAGTGTAAAAAAATAACACACAGTATTAACTATTGTTAGGAAAATAAAGTTTGACTATACCCACAGCGAAGCTGTAAGAATATCCATGGTTAGGTCAAGAGGCTTTTCAGATTAGCAGTGCATCTCTCAGGACATTATTCCTTTGGATTCCTTACCCTCTCTCCAACAGGACCTGGTGGACCCACTGACCCTGGATCACCCCGAGGACCTCTCTTCCCTTCTTCACCTATAGGGCCAATGGGACCCTGGGAACCTTGTGGGCCCTAGTGAAAATAAAATGGCTTTTAAGAAATCATTGTTAACCTCGCCACTTATCAAGCATATTGAAACAGACACTCTTCTAAACACCATAAAAGTTTTTCCAAATAAAGGAGAAAAAAAAATAGTTAGGTTTTGAATCAGTTAAAAAATGCAGCTTTTCAGCATCCATTTTTCTCTTTTACAATATTTATAAACCAATAAATTGGGATTCTGCAGTTGGGCTGTACAGTGCTTCTTATGGTCAGCCATAATAATTTGTATTTGGACAAGCTGCAAAGGACTCAAAATTCAGTGAGACTAATAAAGAAGACAGTCGTAAGGAAACCTTTACTTCACCTGTGCATTTTTGTCAGTTATTACATGATCATTTAACTAATGAGAAAGAAGAATTAAAGATTGGTTGCAAAGTACTCAGTAGAATCAGTTTTCTCCCCAGTCACATGGTTACAGCATGGAATTAGACATGATCTCAAGTAATCTTTCACCAGTATTAACTGTGGACTAAACAGCTATTCATACCATAAACATGCAACTATTTATATTATTTTTATGTCTAAATAAACTATATTTAACACATACAAAGCTGCATAAGTTTAAAATAAAATGGACTTTACTATGATTAGCACACCAACCTGTGTGCTCTTAAATGTCCAGAATCACATGGATCCATTTCATATGAGATGGAGAAACTACAATACACTCACTCTGTATGCTACAGAAACCTCAACAGATGCACTAACTGGTTTTTCTGCCTCTGAGTCCTGTCAGGCCTGTATTGGGTGGGTGAATTTATAAGATCCAAGGACCTACTTTGCAATTCATTATTAGCACACTCTACCAAGGTTCATTGTGCTTTCTCTTCCACAATAGTTACCCTCTTGATTATGAGCATTAAAAATGTCTTTAAAAATATTTGAAATATTCATACAAGCCTTTGTAATTGCCTTCCATCTTACAAAGCATATGGAGACTTACAGGTTCACCTTTGGGTCCTGCTTCTCCCTTGAAACCCGGGACACCAGGGTCTCCCTGAAAATAAAGACATGGTAAGGTTAAAAGTCTGCTTAAATCACTTGATCAGTTTGTATTATCCTGTGAAACAGAGGAACATTTCCTAGGTTAGTTACTAGCTGTAGGCAATATAATACGATGCCTGCAATGGTTTGTCTTTCCCCTTATCATGCTTGTTTCTTATGATGGTATTAATACAAAAACTTAACCTTTAAGAAAGCACTAACAGCATTTTAGACACAGAGCAGATCCACAAGATCCGAGTCCCAGCACGCTCACTAGCATGCTATTAATTTATTTAAAGGAGCCCCTGCCAATCAGTGGGTTTAGTTTCACAGGGTGACACAGCTGTCAGAGACTGCAGTTGCCACAGGGACAAGGGCACCCTTACCGGCTGGCCTCGGATGCCGGGGGGGCCAGTGCTGCCCTGTGGGCCTGGGGAACCGGGGGGACCTGATAAACCAGGGGGTCCTCCCGTGCCTGGAGATCCCTACGAAGAGAAACGATAGCAAGAACGGTAAGGAAACACAATAAAAATAAGGGAATAAAATAAATTAACTCACACCATTTCTTCAACAGGAAATCGGATTACTTACAGTAGGGCCCTTTGCACCTGGGGAACCATCTGTGCCTTCTGTACCCTAAAGGTAATGTACCAATCATTAAAAACCATTTTAATGAGGAGGGCATCAATAACAAAGGCAGAAAACAGTTATTTTATCCCCTTTACAAGATCAGACAACAAAGACTTAAATAAATAAAGCAACATAGGATCTGCTTATGCAAATGCTAAAATGGGTAATAAAGCATGCAAGTAAATGTGATTTTTAATGTTGAAGATCTTACGTTTAAGCTCAAGTTTTAATGTACTTCTAGGACTGATACCGTATCAAGCTTCATAAATTTCAGTTTTCCAACTTGTAATTAAATAATGAAAAGTTATTATCAATAAAATAAGCACAAAACAAATGAATGAGATCTTTTTTTTCCCTGGGGGAAAAAAGGAAAGGAATTTGGGTAGAACTCAGTGTCTCTCAAATAGGGGTATAAAAAAAACCCTATAAACAGGTAACATGCACGAGCTGAGCACTGAGGAGCTCAGGTTAATGGACTTACAGGAAGACCTTGTGATCCAGCTGGGCCCTGTGGACCTGTTTCACCTCTTTGTCCTTGAGGACCTTCAGGACCACGAGGACCTGTTGGACCTGCTTCACCCTAAGATTTCACAGGACAAAACAATTGGAGATCATTTCGGTCTAAAAAGCAGCACTATAAAGTAACTAAGAAGGAATACTGATTATCTTTAAAATATTTTGCTTACCTAATTTTGCTTCTATTATTTCTACATGAATGTAAACTTTAAAAGTATAAATAGGATTTTCCCTCAATGTATATAAGAAAAGGAAACTTTCTATACAGAAGAAGCACTGTCCAGGAGCCCAAATCAGATCAAGGGACAGACACTTCTCCTTAAAATCCCAGTATGTGTCTGTAATTTTACAATAATTTTTTTACCTTCATTAACACCAAAGCTTAAGATTTAGACATAATAACACATCTGGGGTTGGTTGGGGTTTGGGGTTTTTTGCACAGTTTTTTGGGGTTTTTTTGCACAGAGCAACTCACTGTTTCCGCACTAAATTAAATATAAAATTCCTGTAAGATTGGAGAGGATGCTTGACAAAAAAAAAAGAAAAAAAAAAAATAATGCTTCCTAGCATCACCTTTGAATTTTATCTTTATACAGGAAATTTGTCTTTTGGAACTGATGGCTGTTAATATCATGTCTTCATAACCAAAGTCCACACCTTCATTGTATAGCCTGCTTAGCTTTTTTGAGTTCAAAGCAGTTATGCCAATTTGACATAATCTGATGATCAAACTTGAAGGGAGCTTCTCCTTTTCAAAAGCTGTAATTGATTCATCATGTGACAGCTTCTCCAAACTTTAACTTAGCTAATACAGTGTTTACCATATCAAAACACTTTATGACATGCACTAAAAGGTCTATCATTTAACTATACACCCATCTTGTCTAGACTGTGCTTTTGCCAAGAAAGGTTGGACCAGATGATCCTTGAGGTCCCCTTCCAACCTGCTGTTCTATGACTCTATGATGGTGTTAACACTCTTCTTAAGACTTATTTCCAAAACACAGTTTCATGAATCCTGCCAGCTTCACAACAACACAAAACATCTGCTGAACTTGGCCACCTGACTAATTGAGAGTTTCTTCTTGTATAACATTTTCCTATCGTGTTTTAGGAGTGCAAAGGAACAAAGAGGAGCAACTGTGTGGAAGGCAAGTATAAGAAGTATAAGGAAGCTGTGTGAGTTGTCTTTTTCATCTTTGAAGACTGTCTCAAGGCTAAGAAAAGGAAAATTGAGCACTTTCTTGAAAAGCAAGAGAGAAGAGCCACCACAGCAGTGCTGCAGTCAATGGAAGTTCTCCACTTCAGCCCAATCACACTGAGCCACAAAATGCAGTAATCATAATTTGTTCTATGGTGATGAACTGCAGCATATCTCTGGGGGGGTTCAGGCATCTGCCTTACCAGTCTAGATTATGTCAAAAAGGGTTCTTGGCCAAAACCAGAAGTTTTAGCACTAGAAGGTACTGCTTCCATACTGACTTAGACCAGCCCTCACAACCTCACTTGCAGTAACACATCTTGTTATTCAAATGCACTGGACAAGCTTCCTGAGGCACAGCACGACAGTGATCTAATAATTCCCCCCTTAACATAAGCAAAAGTGAAAGCAAAGTATCCTAAGGGTGGTGAATTGCAACTGCTTCATTTGGTTTTGGGTTTTTATCTTTGAAGGCCACTGATTTCACAGTGACTCTTGGGGACCTGTACACGTCAGTCTGAACTCTGTGCAGTCTAGCATACATTTTTAATTATTTAATTACACTTAAAAAACACACTTTCATTTTATTTTTTACCTTCATACCAGGAATACCAGGAAAACCTGGAGAACCAGTTATGCCAAGTGGACCCTATAAAAGACAAGACACACAAAGCTGTAATTCGGCAGTTGAAGTCCCAGAGATTAGTTTCTAATCACTGGGTAAATGTGGTTCTAGGATTACATATGGGTTTTAGTCATAAAACATTTGTTTACAACAAAACCAAAATAACTATAAGTATCTTTTTTTAAGTGATACACACATTTTATGGAACTGTGGTGCAGTAGCTCTTGATTCAGTTGCTAGTGCCCAAATTGCAACATACACAGTTAACAATTGTGGGAACTAAGATTCCCAAGTTCACAGACAAATTCATTTGCAAGCTGTAAAACACAGACTTTGTATGAAATTTTCAAGGCTAGAGAGACAAAGATGTAGAGCAGAGACAATTTATTGCTGGGATCTTTGTTCAAAGATAGGCAGGTGTTTCTGGAAAAGAAGTGGAGGAAAAGCTGAGTTGTGCCACACCATGAAACACAGCGCTGTGCAGGTGGTACACCTGCAGCTCCCCAGGCCAGTACAGCTCTTCCCAAACTGATTTATGTCTTGAGACAGCCAATGCTGTAAGGGCTGACAGATCGAGCCACAGTATTGATGTAGCTACACCATTTCTGGCTATAGAGCCAAATTGTTGGCTTGTTGTGCTGCAGAGCAAGAGACACACACCTCATGTGACCGTGAGGACGTGGTGTTTGGGCAGGGGTGCAAACAGCTGGGGCTGCACTACATGGCAGGCTGTCCAAACTCACTTGAATACAACTGTATGGTATGGTGCCAACCTCCTTCTGCTGTACAGAAAGTCTGCCAATTAAGAGCTCTAGAGTAAATTTGTAAACAGTTTCCATTTCCATAATGCTTCTTGTGCTAAACAAGACATTGAACAGAAGAACTTTCTACTGTATTATAAAGTCTCTGGATGGCGGCACACAGTGGTTATAAATACTCACTACAATGCTGTTCCCAGATGATTGTTCTTTATATTTTCCTGATTTTCTGTCTTTTTGTAAAATATGATTAATACTGAGAAAAAATATTCTATGTAGTAAAGCTCTCCTGACAAAATTAACCAGAACAATCTGTCCCACTTAGCATTAATTGCAGGCATGTCTGCCATGATCCTGCACTGAATTTCTGCAGAACTAATATAACAACTCACTAAGTATATTTTTGAAGACTTAGGTCCCACTTTATTGGATTACAAATACCTGTCTGCCAAATCCCTCTCTTGCTGCAGGAAGAATTCCAGAATTACAGTGTACCACTGCACTGACCCAAATAACAACACATTTCATTAAGGCTTCCTCCAATGAGAAACATATGCCTTAAGGGCCACTATCTCCCTTGTGACACTTCATGGGATTTTCCAAAAATATTAGCCAACCAGTTATCATGTCCAGTGAAGCTGAGCTTGTATTTTATGCCAAAGAAAAAGCTTCATGTAACATTTCCTAGCTTGGGACCCAACTTTTTTGAACATTGTAATTTGTTTTCAATATTAAAAAAGTATTTTCATTGTTTGAAAGTTTCTTCTACTGTTTTATCTTTCTTTCATGATACTCTAAATAACTGAATTTTGCAGCTTTTAGGAACTTACACTCATTTTTTGAGCTTCTATTACAGCTAATTATTTCTTAATGAAGTTTTTAATAAAAGAGTCTGTTCATTAAGATGACACAGGTAAATGAATTCTTCTCAAGTCTTAATCACTAGTAAATACAGAATATACACAGAATGAAATTTTGCCTGCAGGCAGGTGTGTTTAGGGGCTTGAGGGGGGTTTTTTTGGTACAGTGCTTTTGGGGCGTTTGGTTGTTGGATATTGTGCTTGGTTTATTGTTTTTTACAAGCTGAACACCACAAAGAGGTAAAGATTCAGGCTGATTACAGCAATGGGCAGAAACTGGCAACCATATCCTAAAAGTGATGCTTCCAAAAAAAAAAAGTGAACATAAAGGAATACAACCTTTTTGAAGCAGAAACTGGACTTTCCCAAATAGCTCAAAATCACTGTAAGCTTTCACATGCAAACACAACACAAAATTTGCAAGTGCACTGTGAGACTGGTTTGTAGGATTGAAACCCACACCCTTTGCTACACTGACGTCATAGCTGAAATAGCCACATCGTCTGAAAAGCCCTGTTGCCATCAAGTGAGAACTTCAACAGCCATGCAAACCAGGTTTTCTCCCTTTGGCAGCCATTCAGACACGGCCTTCTGGTTCCTCAGTTCAGGGAGGGGCTGTCCCTAATTAAAAGGCTCTTACACACGTTTGGTGATGGATCAGCTGCAGGGAGCAAGTTCTGCTTCAGTGAGTGGCGTTTTTTCTTGCTGAGAATGGCTACACTCTCATTTGCCAGCTTAGTATGTGAAGCACGATAATATGCAACTATAAACAGATTACATTACAGTGCAGAAATGTAAGACACTTCCCACCCTACAATATGGACTTCATAAGAGCAGCAAAGCATCTCCCTCCCCAGAAAATGCTATAGTCTACTCCTCTGCAAATTAAAGCCTTTAGAGGAAGTAAACTACAGAGTATAATTTCTCAGAGGACAGCACTAAAACTAACGTGAGTAGAACCAGATAGCACTCACAGAAAACTAATTCCAGGTGCACTTTACTAATACCAGCAAACTGCCAACACTTTTTTTTGGTACTGTCAAATTTAAAGGGGAAATGCAGAGTGAAAAAAACAGGTGATTGAGAAAGAAACTTACCATTGGCCCTGGCTTCCCAGGCATACCATGCTGGCCACGTCCACCCTAGATATGAAAACAGAAAACACAGAATATTTATAAGAACTCTACCTAAATTTTTTTAATTATTTTATCCTTTTTTTAAAGCCATTTATACTAAATTGGTCAAAGAAATGCTGGATTGCACAGTCCTGCAAACACTGTCATGGAAAACTTCTGGAAGAAATTATGCTCCCCCTTCTAGTTAATGGATTTCTCTATTTTCAGAAAGGACAATATTTTGAGAGGGGCACATTGTATGGGGAACATAATATAAATGGAGCATATAAAAGTCATGGGGAGAAATTGCCAGAAAAGCAACACTTGACAGTGGATGGGAAAGCAACAAAATGAAACTTGCTCAAATATGATCTCATGTCAAGGCTAATCCCCCGTTTTGATGAAAATCAAAGTATTTTTTAAGACAGTTATATTATCTGGAATTAAATTATATGACTTTATCTAAATTGAAATCTGAAGTGAAAGACTTCATATAAGCTTTTGTTTTAAACCTCTATCCAGTCAAAATTTATATATATTATTTCCAGTTCAGTAATTTTTGGTAAAAAATAGCCCCTCGTGAGAAATTCCACAGAAACAAAACTGCTTCTGTATCACAGAAAAAAAGTGTTGTGAGGATATTTGGCCTCATGGGCAGCTCTGGTGTGGGAAGTTACCATACAGCTACCCCTCTCCCTTTAAAACTATTTTTAACTTTTAAAATTTAGAGTAAAGATCTCATCCCACAAAACTACTCAACCCTAATTTTCTAAGGCTGCAGCAGAACTCACCACACAAGTGACTAGCAAGCCAAATGAACAAACAATTTCAGGCTCAGGGATTTAAGTAAAACAAGGGAAGAATTACAAGGATGGGGAAGGAAGATCCTACTTACAGGGGCACCCTGTGGTCCAATTCGACCTCTTTCCCCTGGCATTCCTCTGGGTCCCTTGAACAAAGAACAAAAAGTGCATTAGTGGGGAGGCCACCATGGCAGAGTAATAAAAAAGGGCAAATCATAGTTCATGTGATTTTGCCCCCACTTTCCACCACCTCTTTTGGGTTTTTTTTTTCTTTTTTTTAAACATACTTGGCTTTTCCTTTGCTTCAAGTCAGTTTTGCACTGCATCACCTTCCAGTAATTTTCTGCTTAATCTTCTTTATTTACTTTTAATATGAACATGATTAGCTTCACTGAGACTGAGCATGATAAGGACAGATGATGGAAAGAACAGTTACAGAACCAATATTTATTTTTTTTCACTCCTGCAGGTATAGCTTGTCTTGTCCTATAGCAGGAAAGAAACAGCAGCTCACATAAACCCTTACAGCCTTGCAGGATTGACCAGTGGCAATTTAATAAACAGTAATTTCTCTTTTTTTGTTTCAACAGTACTTCCAGTTTTAAACACATTTGAATAAATTCTGTATATACTCACCAGCGACAATAAAGCAGTTTCACTCACTACATCTCATTCACAAACTGGATTCCACTTCAGGGATATTACATTCTACATGACAGAAGATAGTGCTTCCCAGAGAGATGCCATTATCTGATATCAGACAGGTGCTTTACTTCCAGAAGCACTGCTGAGAGGCAATTCTTGGCACGTTACACTGCTCACACCTAATCAGTTGTCCAAAACCACACCTGAATGAAAACTACTCTGAGAAGAAGTTCCTCCATTTAACTTCCATTTTGTGCATTACTTATCCTCACCATAATTTCCAAAATCCTTTATCCATGGTTTTCTTAGCTAGTTCATTTCTCACCTAAATTGCTCCATTCCTATCTCAGAGTAACCTAAGCCAGTTTTTCTCATATTGAAATCACTCCATATGAAGCATCAACATGTAAAAAAGAAAGAACTAGTCACCCTACACTTACATGAGGAGGCAAACAATCACCACACCTACATTCAGGTTTCTGTTGAGCCTTCTGATTTATCATTATTACCTATGTCTGTGAATGGACAAGAACAACAGCTCACAGTGGACTAAGTTTACTGTTAGTATAATAGAAAATGAAGCCTTAATTAAGAGAAAGTTCAGCTCCATGACCCTAAACACAGGTATCAAAACCTTGGCAACAGCACTGACAACCACTTTTGTAACACCCAGAGCACATGACACTCACGAGAGGACCCGTTGCACCCATGGCACCAGTTGGTCCAGACTCTCCCTGGAAATGGAAAGGAAATGGCACAATTAGAGAAACGGGTGAAAGGAAAATGGAGTTACATCTCACCCCTGTGCTCTGTGCTTATGTTGGAGCTCAGAGGCAGATCTGCAGAGCCACCTGTGTGCATCACACAGGGCAAGGGCGCTGCTCCCCATGCTGATGGGAAGGGACATATTTACGTGTTCTCAGCCTTAACCTGTTGCAGCTCCCTGCCCACACCACCTCTTGCACTGTTTCTACTCAGAATCTTCTGCTCTTGTTGCCTCGACAAAAAGTGGTGGGCAATCTTAGGAAAGAAATTTTTTTCTTACACAGACTTCCCTTTAACTACTAATTACACGTTTAAATTTAGATTTTGGAAGATTCACTTTACTATGTTTTTAATCTAAAGGAATAGTTCTGTCCCACCTTCAATTATCACCTAGGCCAGGTCAAAAAAAGTTTCAGCATCAGCATTAATGAATGTGGAAAAGCTTGAAAAAAGTGTGCTATGCTCTTTTAAAACAATTTTTGACTCATCTTGAAAGTACTGACTCCAGCTGGTTGTCCTGTGGTACCACTGCTTTGAGCTGAAGTTGTAAGGGTTCTGCAGTGCCAGTGGGGCTCAAAAATTCTAATAGAATCAACTTGGTAGCTGAAAAATAGTCATCTTGACAAAATACATCCTCTCTCATCTCCAATGCCTGTTTCTTTGAAGTCAATCTCTAGTACAGAACTCCGAAAGAGTCAGGCTTTAGTTATGCATTGCTCCATTTTATAATGTTAAAAATGTTATAAAACTGTGTTTTCCTCTCTCAACTTGGCCACATAAAGCCACCAGGAACCACAAACTGTCCAAGTGGAAAACTGCAATATGTGCATGGGCTCTTTGTTAGGAACTTTGTTGTCTTCAGTGTTACATATGTGTCACAGATGGACCAGTCACTTCACCCAGTGACATCTGACAGGCCTGAAACAGCCCCAGCTGAAACTGGGACTGGCACCATTGAAGCCTCTCCCTGTGTAAAGCCCAGAGGTGTCACTGCACAGCAATCCATATGGATCAAACACACAGTAAAAATGGACAACCCCACACGGGGTCTCCACTCCATACAAATAGCACTGATAGGAGAGGGCACAAAGCTGTGCTCGAAAGATCTACCCTCTTTCATGATTTTGGCACTATATAAAACACACTTAACCATTCAGTTCTTTGGGCAATGAAAATACCTTTGCTCCAGCTGCTCCAATTTCACCTTTTGGACCGTCAAGTCCTTTCAACCCCTGCAAGTTATAAAAATAGGGAGAAATTGCATTTCTGTATGTACATAGAGAGAGCATTCCTAGTATTATTGTTAAAGTAACTTGACACCGAAGTGTTAAGAATGAATCTGAGGTGGTAAGAGTAAGAAAGGAAAAAAGAAAGAAGAAAAAAAAAAACAGATGGAATAAAGTTTTTAAACATTTCCTAAATGGAAACCAGTTGTACAAGGTACATTTCCTTGGATTTGGTTTCCTTTTTAAAACAAGCAAGTTTTTTTAAAAAATCCTAAAACAACAAGGAGGAGGCTCTGAGCCATAGGAAGCCTATTTATTCCTCCCCAAAGTAAAATTCTGGCCAGAAAACTTGGTAATTTGTAATCACTCCATGTTGCAAACATATCCACCTCTCAAGTTCCCCACCCTACTGCAAGACTTGCCAACAAAGTGAGAAAACTGTCAGGTTTGTGCCTCCTGAAGCTTGGCAGGGCTCGTGCAAGCTCCTTCCAGATTCCCAGAACACTTGGAAATGGAGTGAAGAAAGCACTAGAGAATGTAATACAGAGGTCAGCTTAAAGGGGAACAGCGTTGGTTTTCTGCAAGGCCCTCTTTCTCTCAAATGCCAGTAATTCTGCCACAGCTGGCTTGCCTGTAGTGTAGTCAAGTTCCACACAGATACAAGAGAAAAAAAACCTTTATACTGAAACTGCCTGGAAATATCATCGATAAGCAGCAGGAAAACTTCATCTCTTACCCGGTGACCCTTGAGACCTGGGAGACCAGGAGCACCAGGAAAGCCTCGAGGGCCCTAAGTAGGAAAAAGGGAAAAAAAACCCAGAAATAAAATCCTGATTTCTGGAGGTAAGCCCAGCAGTAATGCAGCTAACAGGGGTGAGGGTGGCAGCAGTGATGCTAATACTGCTAATGCTCCTTCAGCTGGGTGACACAATATCGTGAGGCAGGAATTTGAGCAGGTCACAGATGATTCAGCCTTGAAATTTGACAGTCTCAGCATTATGCACATCCTCATTGATACTAAAAGTTCTATCATTTATATCAGTGTATGATCAAACCTCATATTTCAACAGAAGCAATGAAATAAAATGGGTGGTACATCAAGTTTTGAGTCTTAATATGGATAAACATTAATTAAACAGATCAGAACTCAGAGCTATCATTTAAAATAAAAACTCCAAACTGCAAACTGTATATGCTCTTTCAGAACATGTCAGTCAAGCAGCACGATAAACAACTGCTATTAAAACACATTTAGCAACTAAATCAAAGTTATCTTGTACTGTGTTTCCTACCCAGTTTCTCAGGAAAGACTAAGTAATGGAAAGGGCCTTGTGTTAGAATATTAGTCATGAATTTATAACAGAAATCATATTAACACCTTTATACTCTCAGATAACAGTAATTTAGCAAACACTGATGTGGAGCTAACACAAGTACTTCAGAAATCAAATGGCAGAGCTTTGCACTGATGAATCATCAGTATGATGGGATAAGTAATCAGAGTCATATAATGACATATGATCATTTTGCTAAAATGTAAATAATCATGCTCTTACTGGAGATCCTGGAAATCCAGGCTCACCGGATTGTCCTGGTCTACCAGGTTCTCCCTAAGGAAAGGAAAAAAAATAATCAATAAACACATTAAAATAGGAAAAAAATGTGGAAATTAACTTCTCTTAACATTCTCCCAAATGAAGGCATTCACATCAGTACTATACATCTTCTCTTTAAAACAAGTGCACACGTGCCTAGCAATTGTGCATTGGACACATGAACCTAAGAAAGGTTTTTAGCCAAGACTTGCAGGAGCTGGAGGCGGAGCCCACAGCGCATCCCAGCATCACAAGAGGGCGCTGCCACGCAGTTTTCCTGGGAATTAAGGAGGCAACCTTCTGTCATCTCCACCCAGCTTCAAATTGCTTTAATTTCCCACGGGAACAGCAATCTAAAACTACCTCCACCGCAGCTTGTTACTCTCCTTCCGTTCAAACGTTTTAAAACGTGTATGATTTCATTCTAACTCGACTATTTTCTGTGTATTGCAATAGGAAAGAAAACACGGTAGAACCAAACAAGCATATTTTGAAGATTATTCAGTTCTCCAGAGTCACAACTAAACATTCCTTTATATGCATCAATCAGGTCAAACACACCCAGGACACCAGCCTGCAGGAACAGGAAAGGCTTCAGCAAAACAGTTTCTGGACAGAGGGAAGGGCAAAGTGCTTCACAAACGTAATTAAAGACACCCATAGATACACTGGAAATGGAGGAAGTTCTTAGAGCATTGTCAAGATTTGGCTTCCCTGCATCAAGAGTTTACTGGTTCCAAGGATTTTTAAAACTCCTTGTACAATTTAATGGGAAAGTAGCTGTTACACAAGCTGTGGTGATTTTTATACTAAAATATCTGCAATCTGCAGTTTTCAACCACTACAAATTACAGTTCAGATGGATTTAGTGTGCTTTGCAAACAAATAATATACACTTACCAGGAAGTTCTTAGGCTACTGTTAAGCAGTACCTAGACACTTATGTAACACGTATAAAACATATGTTTTGCATATATGTGTACATACATGGGTAGAGTAATAACATTTGTTATGAATATAATAAGTTGTCACAAGTTTTAGGGTATTAAATACTAAAATCTCATTGTCTAGATGGACATATATGCTACCATTACAGTTCTTCTAACTCACTCTGTGGTCCCAAAAGAGAATTGCCCTGAACTGACTGATGCAAGAGGGAACAAAGAGCTGGTGCTCAGGCCTGAGGTATGATGGTGACATCTAAGAAAAAGAAGGGGTTTGAAAAGGGCTGCCAAGTTTCACAGTTGTGACACTGCACTTAATGAGGAGCCTGATTACAAAGGAAATAGATAATAGAGTTACAGCAGGCACATCTGCTGATTAGTCACCATCTCACATATGCCAATGTTTGTTTTATTAAACATAAAACAAGACTCAAAGAATAACAAACTTACATCTTCACCAGGTTTGCCTGGAGGTCCCTCCGGTCCACGAGAACCAACTGGTCCCTAAGAAATAAATATATTTGTTGAGAAGTCCATTTAGCCATCACTAAAATATCTATTTGCTCCATTTCAAAGTCTGGTTCTACAAAAACAGATGGACAAAAGACAAATTTTTTGCCTAAGCACATTTACTTAATTTTATGGTGCTCTTTCTAACCATCCTACCCTAAGAAACCTGCATTACATTATATGAAAATACAGGATGGATTCTTTAGGAGAAAAAAAATACATTAAAAATCACAGTTGCTGTTGCTTCAAATCTTTGGCTCTTGCTTTTACTGTTGAATTATTTTGTTGCCTAAAAAACCAAACATTCATATCATCCTATGTGTAAGTTACATTGCCAAGTATGGTTTTTACCAGTGCTTAATGATCTTCTGGTCTCTGCTGGAAAAGTCAGAATGATCATTTATAATATAATCACTCCTATGCACATTCAAAACAATTCAAATTCACTGGTCCTTGTTTGAACAACACAACTCTTCACTGACTTTACACAACAGTTGAAACAACATGGAAACAATTCTGTTCTGAAACAAAAAAGCATAGCTCATTGGCAATTTTGTTGTAGAAACGTTTGCAATTATTGGTCTTACCATAGGTCCTGGGTCACCAGGTTCACCAGGTGGGCCAGCAGGGCCTGCACCACCCTAAAATTAACCAAACATTCATACATTTAGAATTTCTAAAAGGAATTAGAAGGATAGAAGTTAAAAACCATGACGAGGAACATCACAGCCCATGGGACAGTCTGGATTCTAATTCAGAACCAGTTCACATTTCAGTGTGAGTGAAAGTTGGATACTAAAACCACTGAAGCTGTAGAGAAATCTTGTGCCATACAGAAACCCCAGTGGAAACTGAACACCATGCCAATAGCAAAACCAGAACAGTCACCATTTTCATTGCTTTTCCCTCGTTAAAAAATACATGGTGGGTTAAAACCTTGTTAAAGGTGTAATAAAGCATTCCTTTTGAGCTAATTCCTGTGGATGGAGTACATGTGGAGCAGAGCTCTTGAGAGCAGCTTGTTTGAATTCTCCTGTAGATGGAGATGCCCTCAGCCATGTGCCACTGAAGGTGGGCACTGCCCCACAGGTGAACACACTATTACTATGAGTTTTGCCTTCATCTCTGCCCAATTATCCCAAATCCCCTGAGGTGAAGTACTTACTTGTTTTCCTTGGAGACCTTGAGGACCTCTTGGACCCACTGGACCCTGTTGAACACATAACTTGTTACACACTGGAAAACACCCTCTCTCAAGCCACATTCATTCTACAAAGACAGCAAAAAGGCCTGACAGTGACCCCAAGATTACATTCCTATGCTCAAACCCACGGGAAGGCTTTTACTCAGAAAACTGGTGTTATGAAAGGCACATAGAATGAAATCTTCAAACTTTAGAAGTCACAGGAGTGTAATTTCATTAACAGCTGAAAATACGGGCTTGCTTGCTTTCTGGAAACTCAGAGTCTCTGGAATCAGTCAGAATAACCGTGTTGTCTCCACTGAAAAAAAAAAAAGTAGTAACAAAAGAAGAGTTGTGGAGAATAGTCTTCCCTTGAAGGGAATCTTATTACTCAGATGAATCTCATAATGGAATCAATGACAAAATAAATTAATCCTGTTGTTCTCAGCCATGAACTGAGACACAGCAATGGAAGGACGTGTTTAAATGTCTCATACAAACCACCAACACAGCTTCCAAATGGCTGTGGTTTGTTACAGAAAACTCTGTTTTCCCTTAGAAAGTTTTATGAGATTGTTAGGAAAAAATCTCACGCTTAATTGTAACTTGTAACATGAAATAAACATTATCTGATTTGAAAATAATTCTCTTGCTTCTAGGAATACAAAAACATCTATAACAGGCAACAATTTGCTGTGTGACAGAGGCTGAAGATTTATGCCTTTTACAATTCATTAATTTTTATTGATTTTTACAAAGCAAATGTAGAAGAGTTAGTGGTAGGCCATTTAAAAAATCCAATCAACATTAGAAGCAAAATGTTTCAGCTGTCAGTTACTCAGTTTACAAGGAAAGGAAAAAAAGGATGTCACAACACATGATGAATCAATGCAAAGACAGCGAGTACCAACTGACTTCAGTGGACTTTGTAAAGGCCTTACACAGACAGAGATACCTTAAAATTAATCGTGTTTGAGAATGACAGAAGAAGAGAGTGTACAAGAAATGCAATACATTGAGAGAAACCAAGTAAAAGGATTAAGCAAAACAATGAAGGGCAACAAAGTAGGACAAACTTGTGGTACAAATCATTGTAAGTGCACAAAGCAAATTCACTGGAGAGACATTCAAAGAAAAGAAAAGTTAATCCTAAGGCAAAACATACAATTATCTTTAGAACCTTTCATATGGTACTGAAACTCATTTTGAAGGTTACTTGTCCCCACACTCGGTTGGGTGAGATTCAGGTAGGCAAACTCATGGACAGCACAATCACATTTATTCCTTAAGAGTAAATGTAGACATACGTATATATAAAGAAGATATTAATAAGGAGGGCAACAGTATTTTCAAGGTATCATACATGAAGAGAGATAATATTAAAAAACAACCCCAAGGGTTCTAATAGAGAAAGTTTAGGGTGGTGAAACAGCTTTCTCTGATGGTAAAAAATTTCAGTGTTACCTCCAGGTCCCCAGTGCACTAAAAGTAAAGGACATATCTATAATGTGAGGGATGCCAGTGATAAAACTGCATCTGTGGAGACACAGAATGTCTGTCTTGACATGGACTCCAGTTAAGAGCTGGTTTTGGAAATACTTTTTATAATTACTGCCAAAAATAAGGTATTTGATGTCACAATGTGAAAGGACTCGAAGTTACATATTTGTTTATTCTGCTTTGTGTTACACCTGACAACTTTCAGATAACCTGCAGTGACTCAAAATACAAGAAACAGAAACTCAGGAGCTGTTTTTCATTCCTGTACCTGTTAGTAGCTGCTCCCTTTCAGAAGGAAGGAAGGAAAACAACAAGGGGGTAGAGGTGGGGGAAAAAAAGGCTTTCATTTAAGAGAAGAATGTTTTTTCACTTTTTTTCCAGGTACTGTACAAAACTGCACTAGAATATACTGTGACTCCAAGTTCTAGAGGCATAGGGACCCCGCTGGGTTTTTGCATGTGCACTCCACTTCCACCCTCTTACAGCACAGGGCTAATCTGGTCTTACCACTGCCCCAGGCATCAGTCCCATCTGACTACCAAGTCCAGACTTCTCATCCAGTCCTGCCATCTGAGCTGCAAATGGCTGAAAAAAATAAGATGGGTAATTTCAGCTGTAATTCATTGTCACGTTCATAAGGCAAAAATCCATGTGACCACATTTTTATTATTTACCTTGGCTTTGCAGTGCTAACAACTAGAATCTTGGTTTAATCACTAAACCAGAATTTGTCTCTTCTGTAAATCTGAGGTGTTTAAAGCTTCAAAGACCAGGTGAATACATCATTCTGTACTCTATTTAACATTAAACAAATGGGAAAGTTACCTAAAAAGAGGAAAGCCTCCCATGAAATTAAGTAATTTTTTCATGACTGTCAAATATAAATCACACCTTAATTTCACCTGCAATATTCCTTCATAAGCCTTCCTTTTGTTTCCACTTACCGTGCTTCAACTTCAGAAATATCTTAAGGTTTAAAAAAAAAGTAACTGTATTTATAATTGCAAATTAGAATTCTTAAGTATGTTGCCCTCATCCAGAAAAGCTGAAAGCCATTGCTGTTCCTGCCAGTTCACAGAGATGAATGAGTTAGAGCAGGGAGAAACTTCAGTGCCCTCCTGCAGGCACACAGTCGAAATGAACAGTTTTATTTTGCCTCTCTAGAGCCAGATACTCACTCATGGCAGGCCAGAGCTTGCAATGGCTCAGAACGAGAAACAGCTCAAACATCGATTCAAGTCTTCTAAGATCTACTGTATGTTCCTCATCAGATTGGTCTCCAAACACACTTTGCACAAGCCTGGAGTGTGTCCAACTTCAGAGACAGGAATACACACAAAAAATGTACTAGATCTCTGGCCACACCTATTCTCCCATGTTTCCTGTAGGGTAATGGCCTAACACCCATCATGCTGCTTCTGTGATTTTAAGAGATTCCTATTTGCCGAAGATATTTACCTGGGCTGAACCTGCTGGATTCAGGACTATTTGGAGATGGGGTTAAGTCATGAGACACTGCCCTAAGTTGTAAGCCATTGGCCTAACATGAATATTTCAGATTTTTGTCAGTCTAACTCCATTTCTTGTCAGTAACATCGCTGGACCAATGGACTGAGAAATCAAAACAGGTATCTTCAAATTGCAAAAAATATGAAACAGAATATACTTGAGAATTTCACAGATGTATTTAATTATCAATCATTATTAGTGTCCAATAGAAGAAGGGGGAGTAAAAGAAGTCTTGCAGAACACCTTGTCAGCATTTATGGCTGGTTAGCATTACCTTTTACAAACAAAATTCTTACTGAAATCTTCTCACTGTTGGTCTGAATAATTCCAGCCAGAAGCATAACCAATCACATTTTCATTTCTCTCACTAGTTATTTTGTTACTTATAATTCATGTTATTTTTCTCTTTTCTATACTCCTAATTTGCTGCACTAGTTTCCCTGCAATATTTCTCAGATCCCTTGGCTTTAAATTAGCTGCAATTAACAGAACTCTAGTGATAGTTTTCTATGTGGGCAGTCTGGCTTTTCTAGATCCTCAAACTCACTTTGAAAGGGGTGTCTTTTCTGAGGTTTCTCACAGTCAGTTTGTCCCAGTGTTTGGCAGAACTTGCAGTGCCAGCAGCTGCTGCCCATCATGACTGGGAGATGGGAACTGCAGGCACAGCATTCCATGTTCAGGCAACCAAAGGGCAGTTACTGTCTGTATCATGTGGATATGATCCACACTCACTCCACTTTCTCCTAAAGCAAGCGCAAAACTTACCCTGCTTATTCCATCTGGTCCTGGGTGAGTGGGATGCCCTGGAGGACCAGGGTCACCAGGCTGGCCAGGGATACCAGGTTCACCATCAATCCCTTGAGGACCACGAGGACCCTAGAGAGAAAATCAGAAATTCCAAGTGTCCAAAGTTGTTCACTGAAATCACAGTAACTGGCAAACAACTGCCTATTTGTGATAAACCTATATTTCTAAACATAGATCTTCCATCAAACAATGTCCCTCAAGACCTGGTCCTACCTTCAGATCAGAAATATCAGCTAAAATTAAATATGAATCAAACATGTAAGTAAACTGCAGTAATTTCTATCACAGGATGTTTTAGAAACCCAGGTTTCCTGTCATTCCATACTGTTCCTGAAAAACTATTTGGCTTTGCACACAATATAGAATAAAGTCAATTTACCTCTAAAATACGTACAGCTCAGATTAGTGCACATACATACACACACTTAGGAAACTCCTAAGAGTAAGGATGAGTTTTTACAACCTACTGACATCATGAATGGTTTACACAGCTCATACCATTGATGAGTTCTCAGCACAGTTACAATGCCAGAAATGTAGAGTAAGTTATCTAGTGTCAGTTATCTTTAGCTAGTATTTGCAGAATAGGCTAGGAGCCCATCCTGTGGTTCTCATTTTGATCACCCACTCTTGATTCCTAAACTGCATTCATTTTAAATCATGTAAGAACTAAAATTAAATACAGAAGCAGACAATAAAACATTAGTAGAACAAAATTAATAGTAACAGGGCCAATAAAGACATACTTCATTCATAAATAAAGATGTTAGAGTGCCTGTCACTACTGATCCTTTCACTAGAATAAAGTGCTTGACTGTGGTGAAGAAAAGTTTCATACTATATGATGAGCTCCTCTATTTTAAGGATCCTTAAACACAAAACTTTAGGAGCCTGGCTCAGTGAGTCATCTTTACAGGCACAATTAATAATCAGACAGATTGCTTGTATTTCCATGAGATAAGGACTGTGTCTGCAATACATTTCAGTGGAATTTATGGCTGAACTAGTAACTAGGATGGCTTACAGAATGAGTTCTGAATAGTTGGTATTCTGAAACAAATGAGAATATATGTGCATGTTGCATGGAAGGGGAAGATTCTAGTGAAAAACTTTAATAACTCTTTTATAGAAACAAGCATACACTGCCAAACCTAAAAGTTCTTACTGTCCAAAGGAAAAAAAGAATTATTTAATTTATTTTGTTTGTTCTCAAAATAAAAAGAAAACAAAGCTAAGCATTAGAGAAAAGAAAATCCACAGTTGCCTATAAAGAATTTAGCAAGCTGATTTTCAATATCCAAACAAGACACCCTAACAAAATCTAATCAAGAAAATGGTCCTTTTTACATTTGTTTGCGAAAAAGACCTACTTTTTATTCAGCAAAACCCAACCTGCTTCAAGAGAAGTGTGTTTGTATTTGTAGGTGACAACTACCCAGTGGCATATAACCAACGTGCTTTTTTAACAAAATCTTGATTATAGTTTTCATATGTTCTGTTTATAGGTATATTAAGAAGTCGCTTCATTTTCTTTCACCAGCTCAGGGTCAGTGAGGTTTAAAAAACAGGCGAAAAAAAAAAAGAAAAAAGGAAAACATTCTCCCAAATGCCACGAGGTGGCACCATTTAAACACAGAATTCCTCATTCCGGCCTCGCTGCTGCTGGTCAGGAAACCATCACTGGGTTTGCTTGTAATAGAGCAAAAGGAAAATGAAGCTCGTGGTAGCACACTCTCCAACTTCGATCTATTTAAAGTGCTACTGCAATTACAATCGAACGTAAAGCCATATGGAAAGGACACATGAATGGCTCTGAGGGTGCCCAAGTCTATTTCCTCTCTTCAAAAGATCATTTGTAAACACTTAAAATGTTATGATGCTCCAAAATCCACCCTCCCCAGAAGCATTTTGCAAATGCAGCCGTGCTACCTCCTTGTTGTCTCTCATTTTTACACTAGCAAAGCGTTTCATGTAAAAAATATGCTAATACCCTTGAATTCATTTTACATTTCAAGGGTCCTGCTTTTGTAAAAGACAGAGAGCCACAGCAAGGTTCAGCTCCTTCTGCTCACTAGTCAGCAGGAGCCCATTTAAAGAACAACAAAAAATATATAATAATCTGAAGACACAAACCAACAGCTTGAAATGTGTAGTGCGTTTTTAATATCCCCAATCAGTAATGTATTTACCCAGACTGATTTTATAAAGGCAGTCTGTACTGTACAAGGTTACCTGCTCCATGAGGGGGTTTCATAATATAAACTGCAGGTGTGAGCTAAGATTTCTTTTCCACGAGTGAAAATAAACCCCCTGCACTGGCAGTTGCTCTGTATTTAACAGCAGTGCTCTCTGGGCTCAGACCTGCACTCTGACATACACAGGGCTCACTGGACCCTCTGACATCACACTTTCAAGGGGGCTGACAGCTTCTCAATCCCTTGATATTCCTTGAAAGCTGAATAATAACCTGTGTCAAAGGAACTCAAAATCATTTACAGCCTTTTGGTGCTTTTAGTCATCACTCTGTAGAGACATGCAAGGGAGGCTTGGCAGGGAATCAGAAACTGTTTAGCGTCTCATTGACAATACCACACGTTAGGAAAGCACTTCAGTCTGACTCAGAAAACACAGCCCAGGTTCCTCTGCACACAACCAGATTTCACAATTACTCCCAGATTTCTTTTAAGCATCTTGATGTTCATTCTTCAGACAAATGTCTTATGCTGATCTAAAGAGCAGCAGTGGCTTGGCAACCATCTCAAAAAGGCTACACACTCACTCCACTGCTTTAGAAATGTCATTACCATCTACAGACAACAGGCACACACTGGAAGAACAGCTCAAGAGCCTGTTTTAGGCCTGTGCCTAACCTCAGTATTGGCTTGCTCTCTCCCAAGGGATAGGAAAATATCCACATTGAAATTACAATGATACGACTGAAATCTGCTTTTAGCAGCCTCTGCTCTTTGCCCTAGCTTTTCCAAAAGGAACATGTCATCTTGGGTATTTTCAGCACTCCTCTTTGGCCTTTCTGTGGTTCTCCACATGCAGACACTGAAATTCCCTTATGAAGTCTTTATTTCCACTGAGCAATCCTGATTATATTATTCACCAGCATTCCAACAAATGTAGTCACATCTTAACTCCTGCTAATTTTCTGAGCTTTCTCTTTTCTGAAATGCTCTGGGCCACAGAGCTCACACAGCTTCTGCTGCACAGTCATCACCAGCAAAGAGTCAGCAATTTCTGAAACAAGGGAACGTGATGTTCCAGTTTAGTCTGGGAATGTTTGTTAAGAATGTATGGCTTTTAGTGGAAATGCTGTTAAACCTCTGTCAAACATTCACGTTTCAATCTACCCATGGAATGGAGAAATAGAAACGTTTTCCTCTTTGTTACCTGATTCCTAGAAAATAGGAGCACAGTTTTGGTAAATCTGGAAGACACAGTTTAAAGACATCTAATCTTCTGAAGTTAGTTTAAGTACTTTATTTCTGAGATGTTTAATGACTTACAGGTCTTCCCTTTGGTCCTCGTTCTCCTCGTGGACCTTGTGAGCCTGGAGGTCCCTAAAACAAAGATCAGAAATATTAAGCACCTTTTAAACTATCTAATGATTAATAAAGCTCTGAAATTATGAAATGCAAGGCTTATTTGAAAAATAATTTGGGGGGGGGGGGGTCCACATCATCACAAAGAAAACAGATATAATCACCAAGAATTAAATACTTATTCTCAATTGTACATTGCCTGAAGGGAGTAGAACCAGGATGCAGAGATCCACAAAATGGTTTCATCTCTCACGTGCTCCACAGGTTAACCCAGCAAAGGCTTTCTGAATGCTGGAGGCTCTCCCTGTGGGGCTGTACAGGTCTGAGACCCTTCCTGCTAGTGCAGAACTGCTCTCTGCTCAGCCACAGCTGGGGCACATTCTGCAGCTCCTTCTACTCCCGCTACATCCCTGCTGGAGACGCATTCCCCACACCCACCTGGCACAAAGGTCCTCAGCCATGCAAGTCCTACAAGCACAATTCCATTCACTTAGGATGGGCTGACCTGAGACTAAGAAAAGCATCCCATCATCTTCCTGCCTCCTCAAACCCACCAGCTGTGCAGACAACACCCACTAGAGGCACGGAAGAGTCCTCCTTCACATCACCCCCACAAGAGGAAACAGAAGTGGCACAAAGGGGCAAATGCCACCAGCAGAGAAACAGGACATGTAAAGGTACTCACGGCTGGTCCCGGCCGGCCTCGTATTCCTGAAACCTAAAGCAGGGAATAGAAATTACAGTTACCACACAACAGTATGGCTGTATTTGTCATGACTACCCTACAGAAAATTAGTTACTGGAAAGCAAATAACAAGAGAGGAAATTAAAGTATCAGGCAAAATATAAAGCTTTTTAGAGGGGAGAAAAATAAAATAAAAAAGGAAAAATTCCACTGGTTATTACTTTACAGTATAGAGTCTTTTTATAAGCAATATGAACAAAATCTTGGAAGTATCACTGTTATTCTAAAAAAAAAAAATTAAATAAGTAAGTGAATTACAATGATTTAGGTTTAACTTCTCAATTTGTCTTCACACTGGACAGGGGTATTAATTTACCATTATACCTCCATGAAAATCTAACTATAAAGACTATGGCAACTTTAACTCAAGAAGAACTTTTCCCAAAATGCAGTTGACAGAAAATTCTAATGTTACATGGTCAAACTGTGTACTTAATTCCATTCCTTTTATTCCTAGGCTGTACACTATTGTTGTATTTACTTCATTCAGTACGGCAATTCTGCTTTAAAGCACTAAAATGTACAGTTCCAGGGTGTGCTGGTACATGAAGAGAAAAATAGACTTACAGGAGGCACTATTCCAGGTTCTCCTTTTTGTCCCTGTAGGAAAAAGGTAGAAAAACATCAGATGGCAGAACAGAAGTGCAAGTACAATTAACAGTACAACAGTTTCATCAATGCCATCCCTGTGATTGCTACAAAAAACAAAGCTTCTCTAAGGGTGCAATCAGACTAAATTAAAGTACCTGTGACAAATAATCCCTATTATTTTAATGACTATGGACATCGATTAAATGAAGGATACAAATTAACACTTTCTCTAGCCGTATAGCATACTATCTGAAAGAATAATCAGACTGAAAAAATATCATGAAGCTTTTGTGCTAGAAGTGCTACAAAGTGCTAGGAAATATGTAGAAGTTCTGTTGATGGATTATTTGATTCATACAAAAGGCAGAGCCCAAAGCAGCATTCAGATTCCATTTCTTCAAGATACTAAATTAGAATTTGTACCATTAAATCTACACAAAAATCCACTTACAGCCTAGGGACAGAATAATATTGCACAGCTTCACAGTAAAGGACAACAGCATTGGCCAATTGACTTTTCTTTGAGCTGAGTGTATTGACAATGATGACGTTACATCAAATCACCGGGTTTAGACCTATTGGTGGTAACTGGCTTTTTAAGGAAAAAAAAAAAAAAAGATGACTTTGCAAAGATAAAACACTTCCTGCCTTGTTTATCAATTAACAGTAAGGTGGTTACAGTCCATTTATTTCCATAAACTGCCTCTGCTCGGAGAGCACTCAGTGAGTGCATATACTTGATCACCTGAAAATCATTTCAGTTATTTCTTGTACTTCCTTACTATCTTAGAAAGTCATTTATCAGAACACATTTTAATTTCTTTCGTAAGAAAAGATCATTTCTTTGTTTAATTGCATATGATGAGAGATGCTGCCCACAGAACCCTGGGCAAGAACACAGAGCTGGGCACCTCAGCCTCAGCACCCCAACCAGCTGCAGGCTTTAATACTCTGGCATCGAGTGACCTCGCGGTCCCTTCCCTCACTCTGTGGCACTGCTACAAGTGAAACTACCAAACTGCTCCAACTGGAATTCCTTTGATGTAGACAGCAGGGATTTTCAGCCAGGGGATTCTCTATATTAAAGATCAGGATTTTTGCCTGCATCCCAACATTTTTTCCGTGTGGACTGCAATCTCCCTAGCCACCGAAGAAAACCAAGGGAAAGAATTAAGTGTTTCTAACAAAGCTTATATATGTACCTTTTGTGATGTGTTCCACAGAGATGCAAAAGAGTCTTTCAACAGTTGCAGTAAGTTTAAAAAAAAATAGTGAAAGAAATCTTACCTTTCTTCCTCTACCTATGAAAAAGGACAAAAGAAGAAAAGAGAGGAAATTAATGTTTTTATTCTGAGAGACACAGCAAGGGTTGAGTGAAGGTGCTGCAGCTAGAGCCATCCCTGATCCTGGATGCACGGAGGATGATGTATTGCCTACAGCTGGGGAAGTTCTCAGGAAGAGACAGCCCTTGTTCAGGTGTGAGGAATCAGAGCAGTTTGCAATAATCATTCCTGATTACCAGCCTTTTTCCTTATTGCACAGAATAACAACAAACATGTTAGGAAAGCAGAGTATTTTGGGGGGAATTTTCAGATGCTGTCTAATGATTGACAGTGAAGTCAGTATCTGCAATATCATGACCCTGCATTCAGAGCCAAATAATCACACTCATGCCCACAAAAATCCTCCAGAGGAATATTTTATCAATACCTTGAATAGCAGTACGGAATTCTGGAATTATCCATACTGCTTTTATATTTGCTGGGTGTAACCTGTTGGTGTTGGCCTAATGACTCCCTAAACACAGCAGGATGCACAATCTATTTAATAACACTCACCACATCTCGCCCCATTGCTCAGTTACACAAGTCCCTTCTTTGGTCTTTACCACTACTTTGTTCTACATTGAGCTAATCAACAGCAATTGTATCTCCTGAAGAAATTTATTATTATACATAGAATGTAGTTCTAGTAATTCAATACACAGTATTATGCAGCATTAACTGCAAGGTAAGAAATCTTCTTTTAGGAAAATTGAGGGGGGATTGCTTTATCCAAGTCTCTTCAGGAAGAAGAAATGGACTGGAAAGGACATAAATTTAAGGTATATAACAGACAGGATGCAAAGAGGGGTTCAGTAATACTTCATGCTCATTTTACTTTTATGTCTCACAAAAGGATCTATAGTTTCACTTTGGGGAAGCACTTACACTGTTTATATTTATTCATCTATTAGAGGGGCCCTGAATTGAGCATTTCATTAAAAAATACATTTATTTTATTGTTTATAGTTATGTACACAATATAGATTTATCTTAATATATTTATCTTTCAGTTTCAGGCGAATCACAAAAAAGAAGCTAGAATTTGGCCTCCTTGATATATCAAAATGGAATTCAGATCAACCTTTTAGCTGTAAAGCCCTCTGGGCTTGTATCAGTTACATACTCTAAAGAAAACTCCTTCCAGAGTCAGCTCTGGTGCAGCCCAAGACAGAAGGTAACTGTCGAGTACCTGCTATTGTCAGATTTAAACATTCACCATGGAAATGCTATGAGAAACTTCAATATAATGAGGTTTCCTAGTTCTTTGGGCTGTCACTCCTTTCAAAAAAGCAAACTCGAAAATGTTCTTACCAATGGTGGGGTCAAAATCCCGTGCTGTGTGGGGGCACACAGGACAGCACTCTCCGGGGGGCACCTGCGGGTTCTCACACTCCAGCAGATCCTGACACTGGATTTCATCGCAGAGAATTGCTCCGTTGTCACAGACGCAGATTTGGCACGGCGAGGGCTTCCAAATGTCCCTGTTCAGGTACATCTGTCCATTCTGAGTGCAGGCTATTTCTTCAACATCTTCACCTGGGACAGGAGAGAGAATATAATGACACATTTTCAAACCATGAAATGGAAAGAGTAGGTCTGGATAAGGAAAGAGCATATCTGGAGATGAGACGCAGCATCACAAACACAGAGAAGACAGGCCACCAGCACAGCTGAAGCTGACACTAAGGACTTGTAAATACCAGTCATCTAGTAAGTCTTTCTTGTTTTACCAGCTTATCCCTTGGTCAGAAAGAAGTGAAATAGAGTCACCATGGAGTGCACAGTCTCCCTACAGTATTAAACAAACCTTGCCTCACGAGTCTTTGGATGTCATTCTGCTCAGTAGGATACTAACTCTGCCCTGAGGAACTCCTGCTCACTCCCTGCCCTGTGTCACTGCTGTGCACAGGGTGCTGGAGAACTCTGGCCAGGGAGAAGACACGTGAGACTTTTGCATGAAACATCACATGCTGCCTGTGCCCTGCTGGTGGTGGCCTGCACAGCCAGACCTGGGACGGTGCTGAACAGACATGGCAGTGGTTGAGCAAAAGGAAAAACACCACCTCATTTATTGGGCAGGCTTTATTTATTGATGTAAGGGAGTGGAGAATCAAGTCTTCCAAACAGGCCAGTCAGCCACAGTCCAGTGGCACAGCAGCACCCACCACAAGGGTACTTGTTGCAGTGTCTCCAGCTGAGCGATAAGAGGCTCCTCAAACTACTTACTCTGCTCAGTATTTATAATCCATCTGGTCTGGACCTACACGATTACCCCGGCACACACATAAAATATTGCCATGGATATATATGAACTACATACAAAATAGACCTTAAATACTTTGCCAACATAGGAAAGATGACCCCATGTCACTATTTATGTCCCCAGCATGGACTGAGTATATGCACACATCCTACGTATGTGCATATTCACACATTTCTATGGAGGTCATGCTATTTTAGTGAAATTGCATATGTCATTTTTAACCTAATCCATTCCATTACAGGAGGTTTACTTTCTTTCTTGTCTTATTACTATTAATTTTCTTTCTTTTCCTTGAATTCCAATTTAGAATGAATTTCTTACTAATCATTTAGAAATCCATTCAATATAGTTTTTGCTCTCTCCTCTACAAACAATCCACTGTCACCAAGGTGAAACAACTTCTCTGGCTTGAATTTACAACTTAGAAATTTCAGAAATCTCCCCATTTCGGCAGCATCTAAGGAGACACAGCCATCTGTCTGGACACTGTTCTTATTGTCCATACTTAAGTCTATGCCTTTCTTTTCTTCCGACTCAGTAGGCAAACACTCTAAATATCTGGCTTTTTTTTTTCTAAATCATGAGGTGCATATATCTCAGTATCTTCTCCAAAAAATTATAGTACATCTAAGAAAGAATTTAAAAATCAAGTGAAAATTTTTCCTTGTATATCAAATGTTTTACGGAATTTTTCCCTCACATCAAAAACAGATTTTTTCATTTTGTCATGACTATTTCATGCCCACAAAACCAATGACCTGTCCCCAGGCTTTCCCTAGACAGTGTGTCACAACTTGCAAACCAAGAATCCCAGTGCCAAGACACTCTCTGAGTCACACACAGCAAAGCCGTCACTCACAATCCAAAATTATTCTCCTGGCCTCTAAGATGCTGCAGAGAAGATTAATCTTACCTGTGTGGGAATTTCATCTGATCACAGAAACCTTCCTATGGAAAATGTCTTTGAAACTGGACAATCCAGTTAAATCTATTACTGAAAATTCCCCAGCAAGCCTAATTTCTAACTGAGACAAGACTTAGAGTAGGGTCAGTTATATATATATAGGACACATTTCCCCTAGTCAAAGATCACAACCCTTGGTTTTTTTTAAGGAAATCTGTTATTAGCATAAAAATTCACAGTTGTAAGCACAATGACAGTTTCACTATTCTATACATTTCTGCCCTAATTTAAACCAGATGTAAACAGAAAATTACGAAGTCATAAATATGAACAGATTTGGAATTTCAGTTTGGTGCCTCAACTCAAGTCCAGTTACTCCATCAATGTCAAAGCTCAGGGAAATGGAGCAGATGTGTCATTAACTGTTGCCTGCCATCACTCACTTGTGCAGCTTTCTAACAGAAACTCAGACTGCAATTTTCACCAGGTCAGCTCCTCTTCAACCCTTTTATCACCCCAAATGACCAAATTACTCGCAGAGGTGCTGCAGAAGCCCAGGAGGAAATGTTTTCAGTCTGAAGTAAAGACATCAACCAAGTGTGCTGTACAGTCCATTTATGACACTGTGAGAAGCATTTTCCAAACTGCAGATCGCATTTTGGAAACCACTCTTCTTCCTTCTCCCTTGTGAGCATGACATCATGTGCTGTCTGACATACTTAGCCTTTTCCCCCCAGATGTCTGGCATATGGTCTATGTCTTCTTTAACATATCACCCTCAGAACTCATTGTGCTGTTCAAAAGAGCAGCAGTTTGCATAAATGAAATTTCTAAGTTACTGAGCCCAAAGTCAGCATTCTGTCATAACTTCAAATAAACCACATAGCAACTGCTTTGGCAAATCAGAGCTGAGCCAGATGGTGACTGGCTTCTGCCTGCATCCCACTCAGCAGCTGGGAAAGAGGCAGACAAAGGCAGGGGGGAGAAGCACATACCAGCTTCTGGAAGCATACTAAGAAGTCTGCTTCCCTATCAGATTGCAGATACGCCCATGAAAAAAGCAAACAAAAAAAAAAATCCCTAAATCCAAAACCAATCAACCACATCAAAGCACCAAAACCCCCATACTTCATAATGCTGCCAGAAAACACAGTTTTACATCTTTTGGTGTTCATCTTTTTACATCTTTTGATTGTCCAGCTTTAGGAGTTGGACTTCATCCTGATGAGTTCCTTCCAAGTCAGTATATTCTGTGATTACCTTTGGTGCTTCCAGCTTTCCTTTGTGCTGTAACTGCATTACACTGAGACTGTAACCTGAAAAGAGCAGCTATTTCAACACCAACTCACTCCTCAAGCACGTTTTGACATTTTACTCCCAGGCCTGAACTGCTGACACGTTATCCAGCTACACCCAGACCGGCAAAGGCACTGAAGGAAATCGTTCTACAATTTCGTCTCTGGCTTGGAAATTTGCAAGTTTGTTTTAATTACAGGAACCAGTTTACAAACTCTTTATGTATCACATGTTCTTTCTACCCCTGCAGTTGTAAAAACAATGTGTTGAATGGCTTGAGAAGCAGCTTTGGAAATTCTTAATGTGGCAAAAGAATCTGCTAGCCCATTAACCAACTCTTTTCTTACCAAAAAAAGTACAACTCTAATTAGTATTGGACCTGACTAAAGACCCTATAGGGTTGCCAATCCATTGAAGCTGGAGAAATTGAGTTTCCAAGCAGTCTGCAAATATAAAAGGCAAGGAGAAATACTCAAAGATTTATTTAAGGACTCATTCATCCACGAGCTTATACAACCAAACTTCAGAAAGAAGATTTCAATGAAATGCACAGTAAGTACAATTTTTCCCGCTATATATTGATGTGTTGGAGTATCAGTTTTACTTTAGAGAAATTAATTTATCAGAAGTCAAACAGCTAATTATAGCTAATATTCTAGATCATCAGACTCTGAGACTGTGTAACAACAGCTTGAAAGTAAAAATCACATCATGCACTGACATACCCAGGCCCAGTCTGGTGTCAATACTGAACCTCTACCAGTTACTGGGGGGATGAGAGGGGCAGGGGACACGATACCAGCCACTAGGTGGCTGTCAATGTCCATCAGTCATCACAAGCAAGTGGCAAACAATTTTGTGCACAGACAAGTTTCTGGGCAGCTTGTGCTGAGCCTGTTTTCCTTTCAAGCAAATCTCTCTCAAGGTTAATTCCACTCCTCAAGACGCCCACAACAGGACAAGTGTTTTAAACAACAACGTATGAAACCAATTTAAGTTTTTCACCACCAGATACGCAGCATTTTGAAAGCAACACCTGGAAATTTAGTGCTGCTTTGTTTGCTGTTTAAAATTACTTACTCCATGTTATTGTGCCCATACTGCTTTAATTGACTTCTGAGAAAGGAAAGTAAGGCCTGGGCATGGAACCAGGTAGACCAAAAAGAAAGAAAGAAAAAAAATGACACCATAAAAAGATAGAGTCAACCACCATTACCTCAGTGAGGTGATGGCAGGTATATGATGGAAGAAAATACATCTCTCAATGTCCTACTTGGGGAAAGAAATGGCCTGAGCAAAATGTGCAGATAGAAAGGGTTTCTGCAGACATGAACAACCCTGGTGCATAGAAGAAATGGTAAAGGAAAGAAAAGGATGTGACATCAAAGCAGCTCCATTTCATCGCATTTTTATTAGTCCTACCAACATTCTAATTAAAGGAGCCCAAAGGCTGACAGACCTACAGTGGCAGAGAACACAGTCTAACACAGGCTGACTGGTACTGAAAGCACACTCTGCCAGTTTTAGGCTTTCTTCTGTCAAGAGGAAGTTCATGATGCACACCGTAACCAAATCCCAATGCTCTTGCACTGCTTAACATAAAAAGACTGGAACTGAAGAGGTCTGGTTTTTTAATGAAAACAGGTTGGAAATGAAGCAACTTGTGCAGGGCTCATCTCATTCTGCTTTTCTCCTCCTCACACTAGCTCATGAAAAGCATAGAGAAATATAAAGTTACACAGATACAGTGGTTTTTAAGCTTAGAACACCTAGAGTATGAGAATCAGAGTTTCAAGATATGGATTACAAAATTTAATCATGCTGACTCACAAAGCAGAGGTGCAGAAGTAAATCAAAGTGAAAGATGATATGTGCTAACAACCATTTTGCAGATGTACTGGTGTGCATGTGCACAGACTGCCAAGACAGGGACAAGAGGAGCTTGGTGTTAATAATGTTTGACTGTCAGCCTGCCACAACAAATGGAGGGCTTGATCCAGCTCCCATTAAATCAATGGGGGAAAGCCTCTCATTTACTCCAATAAGAGTCAGACTGACTGTTTTGTTTGTCTTTTGGTAACTGTTTTTGGAGTTGAATTAAATAAAGTATTATCCAAATTATTGTACCTTGCAAATTATAATGTAAACACCAATTATTTTGCAAAACTGATAGTTTTCAGGAGTGCTGACAAATACAAAACCTATTTGGCATTTGTTACACAGAAACAATTCTTGTTAATAATGACTAACACAGAATTCACATAAACACTTTACAGTTCCATACATGAGAACGAACCTGGAACTCCTGAGTTACAAAACATCAAACTGATGCACAGTTTTGACAATTTTGTGCACATACACAGGAAGAGAAGGGAGTTCCAAGTTAGTGTCCTACCAATACTCCCTTGTAAAACAAATGGATAATAACAAATGCCTCACATTATACTTTTGGGAATGCACACAGTTTAAGCCACAAACCTGTAGGTAACCAGGTTTCATTAAAACTCCTTCTTAGGAGAAGAGGTGGGGTTTTTAATCCATCCTGCAGAGTTCCTGCTTTAAAAAAAAATCCTAAAGGGTAATTTGCAAAGTTGACAACATTGATTTTTTAAAAGCATTTTACAGATTAAAAGGTGTTGAATGTTCTTAAGTCCAAATGAGTTTCAATGTGATTGAAGTAGCCAGCTCCAGACAAGGAGCTGCAATGCTTTGTGCCTTGTTCCAGAAGCAGGAAAGTCCCAGGGTGTTCTTTTAAATTATGTAGATAATTTTAAAACATGTATTTTAGGACTGGAAAATTACAGACTCAACTGGTTTTCCTGCAGAGTCCACAAATGACTTTAAGCATGAATAACAACTGCAAAGTATCAAGGTGCAAGTCAGCTCCCAAGCAGAGACTTAATTAATTGCTGAAATTGCTGTGGCAGTTCATGAAAGCCTTACTAAAGACACACACTTTGCATCTGGCCAGTTGCTTCTGGCTGCCTCTAAGGGGAGGGAGTTCACCATCTGAGATTCATCAACCAAGAAAACCCAGCCTACAAGCTCTGAATACCAGTCCACAGGCAAAAAGCAACAGCTCAACAATATACCCTGACTTGGGAGAAGAACTGATTTCTCAGGTAAAGAGCTCTGAGTCTGACTTGGCAACTCGGGTTTTTTTTCTTAGAGAAAATTGTGCCAAAATATATAAATGTTTCTTCCACTCAGCATTATGATTTCAAATTTTGCTTAATGGGGAATACTGAATAGAAAAAATTGTGCTTGGGATATAGTTAAAAATCCTCCAAATTAATTTTAAATTAATATTGGAAGTATACAACTGCTTCTCTTAACTGAATGAAATCAATACTACCCTCCATTTACTTTGGTGGTGGTCCCTATGAAGAAACTGCTCTCAGGTTCACAGATTTATGTCTCCATCAGTAAGAACAGAAGTTTTGCTTGCCTTTTTATGGATAAGTTTCACTTCCAGCACAGAACAATCAAGAAAAAAGGCTTTTATTACAAGATCCAACACATGCTGAATACAAAGGCAGAATACGCTGGGATCCCTTTCAGTAAGAAGGATTTTCTTGCTGGTCCCACAGCACTATCCAGTGTTTATTATACTATTCAATTCCCTGAGAGCATCTGATGATGTATCTGCATCTTAACCTCACTGTTCCCAAGCTGCTGAACAAGACTCATCCCTCGTAAACATCCCAGACAGGGCAGGAAATTGTGCAGCAGCACCACTTTGCTCCAAGATTGGCTGGACTTGTCCTTCCCGGTTAGTTACCTCACAGTCTTGGATCTGCCCATTTCAAAAGCACTTATTTAAACTAACTCATGGAGTTATCGCATGAAGGGGGTTAGATGCAAACATATTTACTTTCCTTTTCTCAGTTTTTACTTTGGTTCTAAAGGAGGATGGCTGGACACACGGCAGGAGAGGAGGGTGAAGGAGGGAGTTTGAAGAGCCTGATCTGCCAGCAGTGGTTACACAAATATACTCTCAGATGACAGCAATCAAGCCTCGAGCATACAGTGGGAAATCAAATTACTTCCAAATGTCTAAGGCTGCACAAAGACTGTAATGGGGAGGCATTCAGGGCATGCCCGAGAAAACACTATTGCAGATTTCAGCAGCTGGAGCAAATCAGTCAAAAGTCTAAGTCAGTAGCGAGGGACCCGGTCTCTGCTGGAGCCCACATGGCCAAAGTGCCCTGCTTGGACTCTGTCATGGCAGGTAGCTAAAGCCAGTTCAGCTATAGCTGCCTGTACCACAGCTTTCCTCCTGACTCAGTGCAGAAAAAGCCTAAACAAAGTGCCTATCATGGCCAATTATTATGTTTAATCATTTCAGAAAGGCTTGAGGCAACAGGGATCATTTGTTTTCCTAAGCAAAATCTTGAAGCACATTCTTAACTCTAAGATGACATTTTTAAGTGGAATCATTACATTTGTATGAAGATAGGCTGGTCCCACAGAAACATCAGATTATTTCGGCCAGGAGTTTACAAAGGAACATGTAGCAGGAGCATTTCAATCAGCACAGGCAGGGCCTGGGCTCGGCACTGCTCAACACTCACAAGTTCATCAATACAGGCATTGTCTTTAAAATTAAAACAGAATTAAACCTGCAATTAGCACATATCCTAAAATGTAAGAGGCTTCATTCTGGAAGCAAACACACCCTGACAGTGGGAATTCTGCCCAAACTGCTGCTACTGCAAATTAAAGCCAATCTGATCAGGACAGAAAGACCCGCTTCTAACATATTTAAACCGAAGCCTAAAATAGCAAGATTACAATAAAAATGTAATATTCTTCTATGGTCTGCCTTGGTTCACTGTTCTGAAACCCGTCCATGTTTGATTTTGATCTTTCCAAAATCCAGTCTTGGACGGCTGTGCATCAGGAAAAAATAATGCATTTTGGCTGTGAAGAAGATTCTCTCAGCTGCTTCCTGTGTCCCAATCACCAAGGCACAGTTTCCACTCACAGTCCAGTTGGCTTCCTATGGTAAATCTATTGGTCGTTCCCAAGAAACCACCTTGGCTGTCCAGTCAATCAAAAACCTATTGCCCAAGGAACAAGCCATGCAGGGTAAGAATGCACTGTGTCAGCCAGCTTCTAAAATAGCCATTCCTTGAGGAATGTCACCATGATCTAGCCACCAGCTGAACTCTGAGCTGCCAACATTACTATTTGAACTCAACAGTCTCACCAGGTTTCCATTCACCTTCTTATCCAGCCATTCAATCCTATACTAAATATGGGACCGAATAACTCCCCAATCTGCCTATGGATGTTATTAGAGATGGCATCAAAAGTGTTACTGATCAAAGGTAAACAGCATCCACTGTCTTCACTTGTGCCCCAAGTCAATCATCTAATTGTAGAAGGCAATCAGATTTGACCAATTCAGTGGCAAAGGGAAAGCTCATGACTTAAATAGCCCTTAACTCACTCTGCTCTTCTCTGCACTCGTCTATTCAAAATCTTACAAGTTCCTCTGTTCCAGTTTCAGATATGCTACAACACTCAAGTCTAACTGGTAAAATAACAATGCACTGCAAAATAACTGGTTTGCCTTTCTTGTTCTGTAGGATTTCTCTCTTTGGAAGTCAGACAAAATGTCTTTTCTTATTACATCTAAGAGAAACACACTTGCTGCTGCCCAAGCACCCTCATTCTTTGAAGCTAAACACATGAAAGTTCAATAGAAACCTGTCATTACACACTGCCTTTTCCACAAAGCTTTTCTACATTGTGGTTTGCAAAGTGGACCCATGTAATCCCCTAAATGTATCCTTGCTGGCTAATATCACCCTCTGTCTCAACTAAAAATAAAGATTTGTAATTAGTAAGAAAATTCAATTCCAAAACTAAAAATCCTTGCATTCCAACAGGCTCAGCATTTTAAAGTGAAGCACAAACTACCCAGTGTCTGGGTGGAGCAGGAAGGTATTGCTGGAAAGCTATACTCGTAATAGGCTGTTTGTACAGCAAAGCTATTCATTTACTGAAATTCTGGCCCCCTGAGAAATTAAAAAAGAAGAATGGTAAGCAAAAAAGTCTGCAAAAATTTCAGGAACAAAGTCGCTGTTTCTTTTCTGTCACCATTACCTTTACCACAGTTCAGACAGCTCAGTCAGCAACTTCTGGTTTTAAGATGACATGGAACAGGCTTTGGCAGCCCCCAGGACATCCTGGCTGCTTTCTGCACAGCATCAGGGAGGAGGCTGATAAAGGAGCAGCCTAGTTTTTAACTGTAACCTGAAGTCAATCACACACATACAAGAGGAAGAGACAGTGATTTAGATGTGTCTCATGCCCAAGAGAGAGTGAAACTTGTTTATTACTTACAGATACAGGAGCAATAAGCAGTTTCTTTCTTTCAGAGCATGAAAGTAGCAATGTCAGTGAATAACAAGCAAATAGGGCTCAGCTCATTTCAATAAAGGTTTGGGATCAAAAAGTCCTTGAGACTGAATATAAAAGCAAGACAATTAGCATTGGTCAGGAATTCTTCTACAACGTGGGGGGGTGGTTGCTGGAAAGCATTACATTACTGAAATACCAGGGAGGTTACTTTTATTAGATGCGTAAGTTGAAAACCTTTTCTTTCATTCCTCGGATGTTTGAAATTACCTATTTCAGTCAAAAAAAAATCACTGGGATTTGCTAGAGAGAACTTCACACCAATAAAAGCCTTGTAAAAAACACCCAAATCAGGCTGAGGAAAAATGTTTTCATTGACCTGACCCAATTACATCTTTTCCATCATTTCTGAGTCATGAGACTTTTTCAAGGTTGCCCCAAATCATTCAGTCTGGCTTGGGAAAACCCAACTATTTACAAGCAGCTTCCCCTCTAGCACAGGCTGGTGGTTGTATGATGCAACTTCCAGGATGTCTTCTAGTAGACTCCTCTTGCAGACAAACATACTTTGAATCCTACTAGAGGAAGAATAGATCTAGGTCAAGGGCAGAATATCCTCACTCCATTTTCAGAGTGTTGCATAACTTCATAAATTTAGGAAAGATGTTTTGTTTAAACTCAGTTTCTTAGTTTGTCTTCGTGCAACAGTGGGAAATGGCAACATTAACTTTTTAAGAAAAATCCAGTGTGAAAGAACTAGAGGTATCTTTGCCCATCTGGAGACTATCTGTTACTATATTATACTTTGGTACTATCCCAATTCTTGGTCCATACATATGAAAAATGAGCACAAAAAGTCCTCACTAAATGTTGAAAAAAAAGCCAGCAAAGATGAAATCTTACCATTTGGATGCACAACATTGATAAGTGTCCTTTAAAAAGACACATACCAACCATTACTTTGCTGTCCTGCAGGATTATGGTTTCTGGGACAGAGGAAATGAAAAGCTTTTCTGCAGGCTCTCCCGCTCTTATTTGTTGGATATCTTTCCATACTTCAGGGAGGAAGCACTATGAACTTTTGCCAGGCAAATAGTCCATACTAAAAAGGTTTGAATGAATTAAAATTCAAGTGGGGATGCATAGTTTAAAACAAACCAGCCGTCATCACCTCCAGCTACTGTTTGCTTTGAACTTAATCTACTTTGTATTTCCCTTAGTTCCTCCTTTCAAAACTACTTTATCATTTTTCAGATCTTTTTAATTTTACCCTACTATTGTTTCTTTGAGATAAGCCTTTAAAATCCCAAGGAGGCAGCATCCAAGTTACAAGAACATTTTCTTCCAAAGCAAAGCACTACAAATACTGACATCTTGTTGCATCAGTTAACTCTCAAAGCAGAGTTAGGAGCTGCAATCAAATGCATGTAAATGCACAGAATATAAAAAAGGAAATAAACAGCATTTCTGTAAAAGAATGAAAATCTCTGTGTGGTTGAGAGAATCACCCATGCTGAAGGGATTAGACATTAGACTTGAGATCACTTTTAGGGAACAATACAGGGTGTGTGGGGCAAACAACTGTGACCGTGCCCCATTGCTGGTATCAATATTTGGTCCTTCGCTGCACTCAGAAAACTGGATAAACCACATAGGGAACCCTGACATAAAACTGGGCTTTAATCTGACCAAACCTGATTTGGTCTTTGAAGTGGAAATCACCAGGTGGGAGCCAGAAATCCTGCACATCACCTTCCACTCAGTTTAACAGTGAAAGTGTGTGTTCTGGTTTACCTGTCTCCAAAATTACATGATAGTAACACATACCCAGCTGAAAAACCAAGGACTGCCTTTCTTCACTGAAATCTTCAGTACTATTAAATTATAAACCTTTGGGGATGGAGCCACCAGCATCAAATGACACCTATTAATGTCAGAGGGCTTTAATCCCATGCAAAACATGATGGTGCTACATCCAGAGGCACTGAAATTTCATGATGCATTGCATCATTTCTTTATAAACACCTTTTGGTATAACTTTTTTCTCTCTAATGCAGCAGATCATTAGAAGTGATTATTTTTGGTACATCCCCAACTACATCTTTCACACAGTATTTAAGACTGCAATACAAGCAACAAATAATAACAGCCGAATTACCTCTTTCAACCATACAATTTAGGACTTTCATAAAGGTTTACTTTAAGGCCCCGGGGGCCTACTTGAAAAGGGAATTATTGAGGCTTTGCATTAAGAACATATTCTGTGCCTGAAGCAGCAGTTTGGACACAAACATGATACAAGTCCATTCACCACATCTCTTCACTGTTTTTCAGATCACTCTCTGGAGAAGCTCAAATAATGTTTTGCTTGGTTCAGGTAAACTCCAGCTTATCACAAGCTCATCTGAGTCTTTCAAGGTCTTAACTTTTCCTCAAAAAGCACCTTCATTTCCTATCTTTTTAGGTTCCTTATAATTTCATTTTCTAAACCAAAAAAAAAAAAGCTTCCACTTTATCTTCTTCCTCCAAATCCCAAATTCTTTCTCTGAAACCCTTTCCCTAGGGTAAAAAACGTATCTTTACTTCATTACCTTCCACACCTGAGTGCTACAGCAAGAAGATACCTTTACAGTGAAATTTCCCATTCAAGAACTGCTTGATCAAATTTTTTAAGCATCAGTAACTCCATAGCAGGAAGTAACCCACAGCACCTCAAACAGGCAGGGATTTGCCATTCTTTTACCATCTGTTCAGAACTCGGAATCGAGTTCAGCAAAGTACTGAGTATGTTGAACACAGTCTCAGTAACAACAGTAAAGTCCAACACTTGTTATGCTCAAAGGACAGAAGTGAGATCATTATCCTGGTTCTTCAAAGCCTGTAAGATATTCATGTTCAAGACCTTTAAGAGAAGGCTCTACTGCCATTTATACATTTCTGTGTAAAGCAAGACTGAAATATCTGTTATACTCCAGACTTTACACAGATTTTGAACCAACTCTGACCTTTTAGCTCCTTCAGAGTATTACATTCACAAAGAACACCACCAAAAAGACTATTTCTTACACTCAAAGGATGGAAATAATATGATGTTGCATTGGCAGCTGATTGAAAGACTCACAACTCTGAGAAATCAGTAGCCATCACTAGACTGAATTTTCTCCACTTTACACCTGCTTAGGATTTTGACTTTCAGTCCCTTGTTCAGCATCTGTTTTCCACACAGATATCTATCACTGTTCTAGCACAATTCCCAGAGAATTAGAAATAGGTGGCATCTATCCACAAAGTGCACTAGAGGTCCATGACAATTCCCAGATCGCAGTGTTCTATCACTGAATTTACTCCCACTAGTGAAGAATTACAATATTGCCAGTGCCATTCCTCTCAAGCTCCTTCTCCACCAGTGACCTGTGCTAACACAGCCTCATGCAGCTACCCTCAAAAATCTTTTGTGCAAAAAAGGCTAAATATACCATCACTATATTATTTTTAAAATATCACTAATCCTACCAGGCTAGCTGGGTCATACCCGGAATCAAATTCATTAAAGGGTTGCTATAATCAAATAAATTTTCTCAAATAAAATGCTCTGTAGGACATAAGAAGTATTTCAGCCAATAAAGATGCACAGCAGTGGTTAAGAGAGCCAGACAGACACTCTCAGGGAGGAGTGTCCAATAGTGCAGTTACAAAGCACGAGCCACACGGCTGATCTGCACATTCAAGAGGCAAGATGTGGACAGTGAGCCACGCTGTGTCCTCTGTGCAGTGAGACCAAGCTCTGTATCTCATACCAGGCAGAACTGTCAGCCCCGTGTGCTGTGCCCAGACTTTCCAAACACTCAATGAACAGCCAGTACTCAAAAGGAGCTTCTAACTTTCCTCAACTATCACGTAACTTCTGCCGCAGAGAAAACAGCGATCCCAAAGCGAACTGCTGACACACCAATGCACATCTCCTTGGGAGAGTGCTTTGCTGCCTGGCTCTTTTCAAAAATTCATGTGAGAGTTCAAGCTTTCAGTAATGTTGCAACATCCACTAGATGCATGTAATAAAACAAATTTATTTTGTACTCACAGACCACCCACAAGACTTCCTGCATACCTTCAGCACCGAGTTGGCAACACCATATGCATAAATTCTTCTCTACTTTAATTCACCAGAGCCTTATTCAAAGTTTAAAGCAAAATCCTTTAAAAGGCTTATATCTACCTGTTGTCATGAATCTTACTATTACACGTGATAAAGACAACATTAAAGGAGCAACAGAGAAAACCAGACAAATTTTCACAAACCAAACTTACAGAGCCTCCCCCTCAATTTCTATGAACAGGTGCTGTGGCACTGAAGTCAATGGATCAGCATCACTGCTGACAGACTCTCCCCGTGCTTACACAGCCCTTCAGCACATCTCCACTCGCTGCACCATTTTTTAAACAAGAGGATATGTAGTGATTTTAAAAGCTGCAGAACGAGATACATGTCAAAGTGTGGTGCTTTGTGTTGTTTCCCTGAAGGACTAGCAAAACTGATGAACTGGGAGAATATAACTTTCAGCCTCTGGCAATGAAATAAACATGCATAAATTGGTATCTTAACTGCACAGCATCAAAAGGGAAAACCACCCTTCATAAAGCTCATTCTTATCATGTCTGTAACTGCACTCCTGTATATTGAAGAAGAGAGCAAAATATTTTCATAGTGATAAGTTTGACAAGAAAAGATAATAACCACCTTATTGGAAACAGATGGTCTATAGCACAGCACTGCTATGCTATAGATAAAATTGTGTCAGCATTTCCATAAAAGGCCTCCCTATTTCCAGCAGTTTCCAGCTGGCAGGCAACATTTCTACCTCAACTAGCAAGATACAATCCCAGGAGTAACCTGGAAAAATTGGGGGAAAATCATCCTTGAGCTCTAATTTAACAATCACAAAAACATTTTTTAGCCTCATTAAATTTGGATCAGGCTCCTCTTTGTACACTTACAATTCACTTCACATTGACTAGCTCTCTGTTCTGCTAGAAACTTTGGGGTATTAGAATTCCTCCTTATAGCTGGATCACAAATTCTTTCTTGACAAGGAATTTGCTCACTGTTTGACAGAGGACTTCTTGATGGGGTTTATTTGTGGTTGGTGCGCTGTTTTGGTTTTCTTACTGTTTTAGAAGATACTGAAAAAGAATAATAATTTAAACACTGTCAACATGACAGATTAAATTTGCAACAGTTGCCATGATTTACTGCAGTTGCTCTCACATATAAACCATGAGAATGTACAAATTACAAAAAAAGGATGCAGCCCTCTCAAGGCAAGGTAGTAGCTTTTTTCGATATATAAAACTATCATATATTATGTAAATCACAGAACATGTGAGGGGTTTAGTAGATAAATCCCCCCAAGAGGCAATTTTTAGAAACTTGAAGAAGGTTGGAGGTTTTTTGGGGGGAGTTGTGAGACAATTTTAAGTGAATGAGCAATTAAGCTGAGCATTGAGCTCTGTGGCATTTCAGCAGGAGTGCAAACACAAGGAAATTATCTGTATTTGTGTTTACTTCAGGGAGCAGGAGAACCTTCCCTGCTGATATACTGTAGGACAAACAGGGAGAAATTCATTTCCAACATGGGATGCACCCCGCTGGGCACAGCTGATAATTTGCTATATTACACAGAGATCACTATGATTTGATTTTAATACAATACTCATCAAATTAGAAGTTCAGTAATTTAAAACTATAATGTGCAGTATATGGAGTATAATTTGCTGGTTTTCTAATTATTTTCCTACCAGGAGCAAACCTATGAGATGAAAATGTGCCTTTCTTCATCATCAACCAAGTCTGACTTGGTGCTAAAAATAGATTATGCCAAAACACAGACTGTTCCTTAGGCACTACACAGTACACCTTCACTTTTTTTTTTTCATTATCCAGTCATAATTTGGATCACAGTGACTCACAGACCTGCATCAACAACGTTCTGGGATGCACAATATCTTTTCAGTGTATTAGAAGAACAGTTTAAGTTATAAACTTTCAAGTTCCTGGTGTTTGGCTGCACCATTTTAACAAGCACAAAGCCATAAAAGCATTGTGTTGAGAAGGAAACCTCACTCTGAGGCACTCCTTGGGTATCAACACTTGAGGAATATAAACAGCTTTGTTGTTTCAGGGCCCCTTATACTCTTGCTATTAAGCAGAGCTGTGCAGTTTACACTCCATACAGTCTATAAATCAAATATAAGAACTTACAAAAGCACATAGCCCAGAGATTGCTTGCTGTACTTTATAAAACCTTTCCAACAAATCAGAAAGGTGAGTGCTGAGTGAGATACAGTTATAACACTAACAAAGGAGTAAAAATAAATTAAGGAAAAAAAAAAGTCAAGTCTAAAAAATCATCTTGTATGTCTGGGGAGTACCTGGCCATTGAAACTAGCTAAAAACCTTAATATTCTAAAGTTTTGAATACAAACCCCAGAAATAGCTGTACTCATCAGTTTCTATTTGAGCAACACAAAATACACAATCACTAAATACAAAACATGGTATCACTTCACGGAGATGGTTGAAAATGATCAAACTGAAATTACCATATTGTAAAAATAATTCTTAGACACTGGCATTTATTGATTCTAGTATATGACCTGCTACATGGATTAATAGCTTTGGTCTGGTATTTATCAGCTCTGTACACTATGGGTATATCTGCAGACACCACGTTCTCCCTAATGATGATACAGGATTTCACAGTTATGTTTCAAGATCTGATTCAAGCACTATTATAGTTAATGCTGTTAACCTAATCTTTTATCAATTATTACTTTAATAGGCTATGCACTGCTCATTTTTAAAGAAACAATATTAAATAAGCAATTAAAACTCAGTGCACTGATTGGATTCTGAACTTATTACTTCTTTCAAAAATAATTTCAATTCTTTATAATTTCTTAATTTGTTTATTATCCATAATGTAATTCATGTGAGATTCATGCCTCATTGCACTTGGTTTAGCAGCAGTTCCAGGACTCTTACACAGGCAAAGGCATTACAGCTGGGCTCTGAGCCTCTTTCCCAGACCCAGGTAAATACCAGTTCCATTAAATCTCACTGTAAGAGGCATTGCAACCTTCTCAGTTGTAATGGGGTCAGCAGCAGACCCCTGGACAACATTGTGGAATAACCACATTATAGTCAGCATTCAAGAAAAACAACAACAACAACAACAAATAATAGTAGGAAAACATTTCTAGTAGATGTGAATATTGATATAACGTAGTAATTTTCAAACTCTAGGTAGAGAAATCACTGCTGACCTTTCACTGAGGCACAAAAGAATAAGAAAGACTATGTCATGTTAGGAATGAAACAGTGATACCTTTCAATATTCAATATTCATCTCTGCAAATACTAAGCAAGTGCTGAGGTCCCAAGCCTTCCAACATGCAAACAAATACGACATTAAACCCACCAGACATACCAGACCCCACTGACATT
This sequence comes from Scytalopus superciliaris, assembly GCA_013400415.1. Classification (NCBI taxonomy): domain Eukaryota; kingdom Metazoa; phylum Chordata; class Aves; order Passeriformes; family Rhinocryptidae; genus Scytalopus; species Scytalopus superciliaris. The sequence goes on along the minus strand of VXBX01001890.1, from coordinate 103,895 downwards.
ATCAGATGAAAACCAAATACTCACAAGAATCTCAGCTCTGCCTGAGACACCACATTTTGCAATTAGATAGGTGAGAAACCATCAAGAAAAACCTAAAAGATACATTAACAATTATAGGAAAACTAGGATAATGAGGCACACTACATTTTTCAATAGTGATGTCACCAATAAAAGCACAGAACACTGGGCTCAAGGGTAAGTGGTGGGAGCAAATGAAGTGTGATATAAAAGGGCCAGAGAATAGGTGGTCTAACAGTCATTTTCACCCCCAAATACAAGAATTCAGTGACTAATCTTTCACAAATTTAACAAAGTGCTACAGGAATTATTATTTTATATATATCCATATTTACATTTTGACAAGGTGATTTATTTATTTTTATTTCAGACTATCTAATTTTATAGGGACCTCTATTGGTGCTATGGAGTAAGTAGATCACTCAAATACTTTGGAAGAATTATTCTTTAAATACTGGAGGAAAGTTCTGGGATGAAATCCACAGCTTGCAGATGACCATCACACTGCCTTCTTCATAGTGGTGAAATTCCCTCTTCAGGACTGACCGACCACTTAGGTTTAAAAGGTGTAAATTCACAAGGACTCCCAGTTTTTGGTATTCACTGTGCATGCCCTACATATTTATTACCATCTACAGAATTGAGCAAGGTTCAGTCCAAATTTGCCTTCTGAAAGCCCAGTTTCATCCTGAACTCAACAGATATACACAGCACAGCCTTTGATACTATGCAGTTATTCCAAGAGCATGAGATTCAACCTTAACACATCTGTGTTACAATGCTCCTTTCAACAGGTAGGAACTTTTCAGTCTCCACAAAGGGGGAAATTATTTCAATTCAGTGAGAAAGATTCCACCCTAGATAATAAGAGAGGGAAGCAGAACTGAGGGAATACATAGTCCAAGATCTGAACTCAAGGTAAGGTTTGGGAATGTCACAGGATGTTGGAAAGAGTGCATTTTCATTGTGATTTCTAGAAATTTCGTAGCACTCAGGACACGAAAGGATACCTAACCTGAGCCTAATTCTCAGTGTCTGGCAAAGCAGTCCGAAGCAATAAGTTTCCATCTCCTAATAAGTCAGTTAGAGAGCAGCAGGAGGGTATTTTAAGGACTGCAGAAAAAGATTCTGCCTGCCCAGGCAGATGCAGTTTCTCCATGAACACCTTCAAACACACCTGTACTGTGCTCATAGGGTGAGCCTGGGACAGTTCAAGTGCAGATCCCAGAACAAGGATCTAGAACAGGGCCAGAATGGTGCAGACCCAACAGGATGCACCACAGCAAGCCAGCAATCACTCTGGGAACTGCCTGGTTACCTGCACCAATGGAGCAGTTTGAAGAGTCACCAAACTTTTGGAATTAACTAGTGTTTAATGACTAAATTAGATGGATTTTTTTTTTTTCCTACTGCAGGTGCTTATTGCCACTTTGGTCTGTAAAAGATTTGTTATATGCACCATGGTTATTTTCAAGAAAAGTTGTATTTATTAAACTGTCACCATATGCTTTGCAGGATGCCTTCATCTCAAAAGCATGAGTTAATAAAACTGAAACACTGACATCTATTTTCCTAAAACCCAGAAACTGAAATATTGTCCTAAGACCCTTTGAGAACGTTTGATCTCACACAGTAGTGTGAAAGAAACTTGACAAGAATGAGACAAGTAACTAATGACTTTTCCAATACCAAGCAAAGCCACACATTGTCCTCTGAAACTGCTCTACTGTTGCCTGTGCTGCAATAGAAAATTCCATTTCCAAATCAAACCCTAAAATCTGCCTTAATTTGTGGGGGACAATTATTCTTCAATGATTCTCTAATGCTTCATGAAGATCTGTTCTAATAGACCTAAAACAATCTTCTAAGAAAGTATTTCTGAAAAGTAACTAGGTTTGTTTAAAATATCATGTGTTTGTTTAAGGTAAGATCAGCTCAATTTACACCTTTAGACTTCCGTGCAATTATTGCAGATGTATTTTTTGGCTCCCAAGTCCCAACTGTTTCAAAAGCCACTGCACAGCTATTGTTCCATTTTCCTGCAATGGATAACTGGTAAATCCCTGATCAATACCTCCAATAAGCACTTTCACATGAATTTCCATCCCCACAGAAAGCTTGCCAAACTCAAGAGAAAAAAGAGCTTCTGTGCCACATTTTATATCTATTTTTATGTCACGGGAGATCATTTTTCTGGGCTATGAGTGGTAATTTCCTGCCAGATCCACCCACTCATACTGCAGCTTCTCATGGTGAACACTTCAAAACACCCAGAGGAGGAATTCTGGTTTAAAAAATATCAAAGCTCTCTACCTAAAAATACCATTGATCTGAGTTTTGCAATCTAGAGTTCCAGCACACAATTATCTTCTACTGTGTCAGCTGTTCACATGAACACACATGAAAGTTCCCCTTTGCAGATTGTTCTTGATGCTCAGTCTTGGATTTGCTCCTTTGAAAAAAAGAGAACTCCTTGTAGTAGCACATTGCAGGAGATGATGGATAAGAAACTGAACTATTAAACCATTTTTAGTCCATTTTCCTTGCTCTGTCTGTAAGTTTAGAATGCTCCACTTACCTCATCACAAGGCACAACAAATACATCCAGCAAAATTCTCCCACTATAACTAAAATATTTAGATAAAATTTAAGAAGTTCACTACAGGAAGCAACAACTACTGGGCATTTTTTAGCATGAAGGAGCTTGAAATATCACTTTGAAAAACACTTAGCCTAAGACATAAGCAACTTTTGTGTTAGAGGAATCCTTCCTCAGAAGTTATCCATAACTTCGGATCAAAAAGGAGGCAGCATCTATCAGCTTTTTGTACTGCAGACAGGTGGTGAGTGGTTAACATTTAGACACATTCCTCAAATTTCCTCTGTCTATAGCATATTTTTAAATGGTTTATTCAATTTATTTGCAATCTTCATGTCTGTTGGAAGCATAATGAATACATGCTGAGATATCCAACAACAACAAACCACATCATCACTTGCCAGAACAACTTCAAAGCTCTAAGACGTGTGAGGAAAATCAAAACAACGCCGCAAAAATTTATCTTCCAGACTTTTCCATTTAAAGTTTACTAGCAGCTCTGCCTTTTAAGTGCTCTCTCTCTCATAGGGTGAGTAGAAATATGTCCTGCTGCTATTCACTTATCTTCTGGCACTATCTGCTAGTCACATCCAGGCTGTGATTCTGTCATTTCATCCCTAGGACTCCGGTCAGACCCCAGGGGATGGTGCCAGTCCTGCTTCAGGGACCTGGAGACTCGACCCTGCAGCACTCCTTTCCCTTGCTGAATGGTTTGGAAACCTGAAGCACAGACACACCCTTGCACTTAGCAAGCACAATGCTCAGGATCTATTTTATCTGTTTCCTCTCAACTGCTTTTTAAAAGTAATTTTAGTACTTTAGACACCTGTCTTGAACAGCAAACAGCATGAAGCAACACAAGATTTCTTCTTCTCTTCCTATTTTAAACTAAACCAAGTATTCACTCCTATTTACAAAGAAACTCTGAAAATATGGATCTGAGTCTAAACAAGAATTTTTTAATAACCCAAAATAATAACTTCTGTTGGCAAGACAAACACTGAGAAATCTCTATTACTGTAAAGGACTGAATTTGGACCAAGGGTTGGACTTGATGATCTCCAAGGTCTTTTCCAACCCGATCAATTCTATGATTCTATGATACTGACAGTGGATTATTTAACTGTTTACCAAAAGATATATACATGGACAAGATAAAAAAGCTGCAGAATCTGTTCTAGGAACTTACTCACTTGGAGCAGCACCTTCATTGCTGTTCCAACTCTCATCAGGTGAGGGTTCAGTTTCTTTACATGTTCAGAAGTTCGTGTCTTCAAGGAATGTGAGCCACAGTCTGAAATACTAGTTTCCCCTCTTTCTTTCCATTAATTAAAATCCCCCATGAACTTTTACTTTATGACTTATGCATTACATTATTTTATAATATCCTGCTCTGTGCTGGATAGCCTATATAATAAATGGAAAACAGACATGAACACTGCAATTTCATTCATTCTGAATTTTTGATGGATTTATGTGCATGGAATTTCTTTCTGTCTTTCAAATACTCCAGTCTGGAAACAGATACTGCATTTAATAGACACTTAGTATATGCTCTGAGTAATTGAAAAAATGGACACTGTAACAGAATAGCAGGCCAGGACCAACTTAAGAAGGTAGAGCTATATTTTTTAAAAATTCAAACTCATTTGAGAGTAGGCATCAAAATGCTTTTTTTAGGAATATGTTATATTATTGTTAATCATTATTTTCTCTTATCTGTTTTTTATTTATCAAAGTACAGCAATACAAAGAGAAAATACAAGAAAGGTAATAAAAGCAAGTTGGGGGGATTCTTGGAAAAGGTTTTTTTTCCTGTGTTTGGATGGTGTCGCTATCATGGCCACCAATTTCTACCAATACTCAGTTCAAACACATTTCTTAATTCAGTCATGCAAACCTCTTTCCAATCAATTTTCCATTGCAACTTTTACAGCCATTATAAATACATCTACCAAACCTGAACACAGAAAATCATCCATATAGCTCTGCAAGCTATAAGCAAATAAATGTGTTTACTTACCAAACTCAGAGCATATTAAATATATACAGTAAATTACATATAAATCAATAAGGAGATACTAAAATCTAAGATATTTAAATAGTTTCTTAAATATATTTCCAAATGGATTTCATGTAATCAATACTAATATACAGAGCACAGAAACATTACACAGCTTCTTGTGGTAACAGTAGTGAAACGCACAGTAATCACGGAGTATCTCTATGTGAGTAGTAATGATAAATAATATCTTACAAAAGTCTCCATTTCTACTGTGCCTCAGTATCAATTTTCTCAGCCAGGAGCTTCAGCTTACAAGAACCAGATATATTTTGAACTATTACCTTCATGGCAGAAGGTGACCCTCCATCCATACACTGGAAGCACAGGTGAATATTTGGTTCTGCTTTCTCAAAGAGGCAAGAGATATGAGGGTCTAACACTCAAACTCTGCTGTTCCCCTGAGCCATCTGCAGCAACCAGGCACCTCCAGAGGAGCTCAGCAATGAGCAGCTTCTGGAGATGCAAGAAGTACTAGAAAAAAGTGTATTTCATGAAGAAGACTAAGGACCCTGCCCTAACTTAGATTTTAATAGTTCAGTATAATTTCAACCAGTCTCCTCTAATATTTGCCTTTCACTGCATATTAATCTCTTAACCATCAACAGGTTATAGGCTTTGTCCCAGTTTATTTGGCAAAGCTGTTGGCAATTCTCTCAGAACAGCATTCCTGGAAGTGGTTTTGAACCTATGGTTTCCGGGTTAAAAAAAAAGGCTCCCTAAGATAACTACGCTGTGCCCCGGCTGCACCAGGTGTCCTGATACCCCAAACCTGGGCCCGGACCAGATGGCATCAGAGCCCACTTCTGAGTCATCCCCTGACAGTTCTTCCTGAAAAAAAAACCCAGGGCATAAAAGGTAACAGGAAAGCCAGGGGTGTGGAAAAATTGCCTGTAGCCCCAACATGGAACTGAGATGCAGCTGGGAGATGCACCTCAGCCCCCTTGGTTTCAAGAACACCAGAGGAAAAGCCAGTATGTTGTTAGCAGATTTATGATGCTCTGCAGTACACTGCACTCCCAACATTCTTCAGGGCCCTCATATTAAAAACTGCTGAAAAGCCATTATCCCAGGGATCAGTTGCTCCTAGCAAATATCTCTGGGTTTCCTCCTGCACTCACATGCCCCCTTAACTGCCCTGCAGTTCCCATGTATTTTGTACCCAGAGAACTAGATGAGAGACTGATAAGGAAAAATTTCTGACAGTGATAATTACTAATCCAAGCATGATGAAAACCCCAACTTCTAAATTTTGCATGTCTTTATAATTGATTACATCCCACTACAGTACAAAGGAACAAAAGCACATTTTCCAGTATTTTAATACATACGGGAACCTGAGACATAGCCAGGGAGGCTATTTCATATGGAAACAGCTTCAGTCTTCCAGAGTTCAGAAAACTATTCTATTTCTTTAAAAATATCTCCCAAATCCCAAGGCAGATTAAATCCAGAAAATGTGGAATAAAAATCAGTCTGAAGGCCCATGTTAGTGCAAAACTCAATGAGATTCACTTTCAGCCCTTGGCCAGAGTTTATTTTCCTTCCCATTTACACTCAACAAACCACTGCTGGTGCATGTTCTTTCTCTCTATTTCATGTTATTAGCCTGACTTACTCAAGGTAAAGCCTGACCCAGGGCTATGGCACCTGAAATGGTGCTGTCCATCACAGGAGACAAGCATAATCCAGCAGAGATGCATCACTGAGCTCAGCCCTACTGCAGCTGCTGCTTGGCACTGCTCTTCTTGAATCTCAAACATCCCACCAAAGGGGAGTTTATGGGGGGCACATGTCATGGCCAGCAGGCACTACCAAAGGAGTAGGGAGAGGGCACTGTTTTCATGAGACATTAATGGGACATTAACTGACACCTGATTTATAAAGCAAATTAAATGTGTGTCACAGTAAATGCTCAGAAATGCCAGAGAGCTGTAGGAACCCATGCTGGAGCACAAGCACCCCACCAGCTTGTTCTGGGGGAGGGAGCTCCAATGAGCCTTTAGTCAGAGGTAGTCCAGTGTTTGCTCACTGTGGTGCCTCCATGCTCACCATGCAGACAGTGTTTGGAAAATGCAAAGAAGGCACTTGTGGAGCATTTTCCTTTCAGTAGAGCAAAGCCCCCAAGTTTCCTGCCTGTTAAATTTCAACTACTTCAGGTTTTCAATTTCAATTTTTAAAAATGTTTCTCATATAGCAAATGTTCAAGTTTGACGCATGGCACGCACTGACACAGAAGAGCTTATTTAAATCAATGAGTCACGGGTGGCAGAATTTAAGAAAAAAAATCACTTGCAAATGGATTAGGTCTTTCTGAAGAGCATTTTCATATACAAGTAATTCCTTCCACTGAAGATAAAATAACACACCTGAAGATCACATCAGTTCCTTCCCCTTTTTTCAGCTTATAACAATAAAATCTATTGTATTAACAATCAACTCAGTGTTTACATCTAGTTTGCACTAAGGCACAAATCAGTATGTTCGTAGTAATGATATCAAAAGGTGACGCATTTGCACAGCTCAAGTAACTGTGTGTCTTTACACTGGTTTAGAGACTACTGCACAGTTTTCCCTCTGAAGACACACTATTTCATGTTAATGAACCACAACAGTGTTCAAGAAGCCCAACACACCAACCATAGTGTTCAGCCCATGAGTTGAAAACTTCTAAGCCCACTGGGGCAAATCAGTAGTGATCCCCTATTCACGCATGGACCCAGTTCCTATATAAAGGATGGCAAATTTTATAAATTACTGTCAGAAACCATTGTTCTACTGTTCTACCCTTTCCCATCTGCATTAGCTTTACACAGAAGGAAAGGTTATCTCACATTCCTCATCTCTGTGCCACCAACCAGCGCTCCCAGCCCTGACAGCAGCTTTCAGAAATCACCACGTTACCAAAAAGGAAAGGGCAACAAAATTGTTTTTGCTAATGTGGTCTGGGGGTATCAGTGAGGAACAGCTTGTAGGGAGAGGCCTTTCATCTGATCTCGGAGTGTCCTTAGGACCAGCAGACAAGCTCCTTCTGAAACAGAAGCCACAGACCTGAGAATAATTTTCTAGAGGTTAGACAAATATCCATTAGACTGTCTTTCTTTCTCACACACACACAAAATAAAATTAAGGTACAGTGCATTACATAATACACCTTTTCCAGAGTGTTTCAGACCAGTTACTTTAAAACCCTTGAACTTCATTTCTTAGCTCTGAAGTCAGCTCAGTATCATCTTTTCTTACAGACAGTCCCAGTCACAGAGAATTCTGAAATACAGAGCAGGTTTGGAAATTTCTAAGAACAACGGTACAAAAGGAAACTGTATTACACCTCATTGTATATAGTTCTGATCTAGTTGGGCCTTTCCATGAATTATCAGTTCTAAATCCTTCCTATTTTGAGGATCACACCTCCCAGCAAGGTCTGAGTCACACAGAACATGAGCTGTATGTCCGAAAAATGGATGTGGCTGGATACTGTGTCCCAGCAGATCCAAGCCCTCTCCAGAGCTTGCATGGGAGGACACAGCAGATCACCAAGACTCCAGCAAACTCCCACTGAGTTCCACTTGCTGAAAGGTGTGATGAAATTGCTGCAATGCCATGTCATTTGTGAGTCTAGTGAGTGCATGAGGACTCTATTTCAGTGACAGGGTTTCACAGTCTGTACAGGAATGACAGCTCACAGCCTTCTGTACAGGGTAGATATTACATATTACATATCCCTCTGAATTTTTAAAACCAAACCAATGAAAGGTAAATGGAGGCTTCCTACTTCAAACATAACCTGTAACTCACAAATTTGAGTACTATGCCACTTCCATATACTGTAAAATCCCAGATAATAACTCCCCACATGGAAACAAGGCATTGCAGAACAGTTTTTCAGATGGGTTTGTGTATTTTTCCTCTGTAAAGCCACACACACTTCCCAGTGGGACAGGCAGGCTCAGTCATTCAAACACGTATCAGCCACAGAGCTCAGGGAGGGTCTCTGTACCCTCACCCACAGATTTCACACAGAGAAGGGAGCAGTCAGTGCAGTAACTGCACACATGTCTATAAACCTATCTGCTCATCTTCCCTGCATGTAAACAGAACACATCCTCCCACATTTTGGCTTGCATTTAATCCATTGTTTCTGAGAGGTTACGGTTTTCTACATATAAAATACGAGCTTAACTGCAGTCATCTCTGGCAACAAATGCACTGTTCAGTCTTGTTTTAGCCTTGTAACAGCTAACTTTTCATAAAATTAAATAAGATCTTAACGAACAACACACAGCATTAACATTTTAGTTTCATGACATTAATCTCATCTACTCTCATCTACTATTATCAGCATCACATTGTTCCTTCTTTCTGTTTAGTTCTAGTTTTCCATTCCAAAAGCTTTAATTAATTGCACATGCATTTTCCTTCATTTTAAAGGAAAGGCTGACAGCAGCATTAGATGTATCAGAAGCACCTAAACATTTTCAAATCCTGTCTTTGGTCCTACATCCTCCTCCCACAAAACATCTGTATAGTCACAGAAAACAACATAAAAGCAATGCACAACTAATAAATTCACATTTACTCAGCATCTGTGTGCCAAGCATTCATCAAATGCACTGATCCAAAACCAAGGAAGGGGACAGTGCTTTTCTGCATTATCAAGCAGTTTGAACTTAGTTTACGTTCCCACCTTGTAGAGAACAACTCAATTATAAATAAAAGAGAGCTCAGGTATTTTGCTGTAAAATCCTTTCCAGGTCACGAGAACAGAAAAAGCTTAATGAATCCTGGCCCGCTGCCCGTCGCATTTACTGTCAGGTTCTGGCAGGTCTGCACTATTCACAGTCAATCTTCCTCAAACTGAAATCCTGACATATCAGATATTTATTTCTGCTATTTATATAAGGGAAGGCTATTGGTTTTACTTTCTGCTTGATATACATCCTCATACAGCTGAACTCTGAGTTCCTGAGCCCTCATTCCTGCTCTTGCTCTCCTGCTCTGGACTCCTTTAGACTAAGGACCCTGTACATCCCTGACCTCCTTGAATGTCTGTCCTTCACTCTCAGAAACCACAGCTCTGGGCTGCATTTCTCATCACATTCTACACAGCTTTCAGTTGGTTCATGGGTTATCTCCATGAACTATTACTGTGCTTGCTGGTTTTATTCTGTAATTTCATCATCACTATCAGATGTCCAACTTTCCACTCAAATTAAAACTTCAGGTAAAATACAAGCTTTAGTCAAGAAATTTCTTGCCATTTTATAAGATTCAAAATGTTACACTGAATGCATTAGTAATTTATATGAGTCACCCTTCAGTAGACAATTGCAGGTTTGCTCACGACAAAAATAAATTCTGAATATTACATCAAGTACAAAGTAGCCACAAAAACATATTTAGACAATGCAGAAGAGAAACTTGCACAGGCACACATTCATCAGTATACTGGGCTTGGTTCAGTTGCTTAAATACAGGTAATCTAGTGATACTTTGGGTGCCAAGGTGTGCAAGACCTCTAAGTAAGGCTGGTGGATACAACCCAGGACATACAGGAGGGCCCCTGCTATTCTGGATTAGCAGCTGGAGGCAAAGCAGGACACATTACAGCCTCTCAAACAGCCCTCCCCAAATGCCTAAATTTAGGCAGCTGCTATGTCCAGATCCAGCACAGCCTGTCAGTATGACTCTGCAGCAAACCACACACTTCAGTATTTTGTTGGATGGAATCAAAATAAGTAGGTTGTACAGGGTGGGAAAACCAATTCAGTGCTCTGGGATGGAGTCCATACAGCAACTCAGTGTCCACAGTCCCAGCATATGTAAAGTGGGTAAAGGTCCCATTTAACTTTTCATGCTCATGTTATTTAATTGCCCTGGCTTGCAAGCTCGTAATTGTTTTTTACAGCCACAAAATAAGCTGGAGATAATTAAGTTTATTCTCTATTTATCATAAATCTAATGAAGAGTTATAAAAGTCACAATAATTAAGAAAAAACACAGATAGATAGACAGATAGATAGATAGATAAATAAGCATATAGTATTTGCATGACCACTTTGACTAAGGTAAGAGCAGCAGAAATTCACTCACGCCTGCACTGACTGACCCTCAATTTATTTACAGTATTTAGGGTTCTGTCTTGACTTACAGCAAATTACTGTTGTGAGGAGTGCAAAGGCCCTGTGTGCACCCAGCAGGCTGTCACATGGCTTCACCAGCAGGTTCAGTCATGCTGTTACACTCAGCATTGCAGTTGGCACTGCTCTGCAAGCTTCATGCTACTCTTGAATAACCTACACACAGGGCTGGGAGGGTTTTAACATTTGTAGAATAACTTATGTTTTGGTTTGTCCCAACTCCAGTTTCAGCTTGCACATGTCTGGCTTTGCAAAAACCTGATGTTTGAATTCAATACAATTATTAGGTAATCTTCTAGTTGCAAAATTATTTAGAACCTTAAAGCATAATTTGTTTTTTCGTGTGTTAGGAACATGAAAATGTCTTACCACATATTCAGCCTGCATAATTAGCATGAACCATTTGCAGCAAATTTTAATGAAGTTGGAACTATCTGGCTGATAAGTAGTGCCTTCAGGAGAAAAGGCAGAGTTTGCTGGCTCATTCTGAAGTACTTTACACATCTGATGTACCATTCCACATAATGGAATCAGGGACACAGTTTGCACATACTCTGCCTTACTAATGTTAATAATACTCAGATATCTCTTTTGAAATTTGCTTTTTCCCTGATGATTTCCTTTTCTGTTCATTGAATGAGAAGAGAGTTTGTTAAGTTTCCTGTACACTCTCCTCTTAAGAAGATCAGTATGCTTACCTTTGCATTACATAAATTCTGTACTATACATATATTAGGTATATATCCTAAGGTGTTTCAAATGTATAAATATAATTTGAGAAGGCTACATTTTTGTTATGATTAATATTCAAGAAAATTATTTATGGAATTCAGAATTTAAGAAGGTATTTTCCATCCTACCATGAAACAGCAACATTTTAACCTGACATTTAATTTACATAAAACATTTTTAAACGTAATTAATTCCAAAAGATATTAAGTACTTTGAAGTTTAAAAAAAACCAAACAACCCTAGGTTATATAATATTACTTTGTTCTGTATTACAGCTGAGGAATGTGTAATATTTGAAAGTTGTCCCTTGTTTGGGGTTGTTCAGCTGGAAAGATTTCTTTTATTGTCGTTTTCTAATGAAATGATGTACAACCACCACTCAACCTGAAGTAAAAAGGGCAAATAAATTGCTTCTTTCAAATTCCGGCCTACATGTCTCCCAATTTAGAACACTGAAATCTTTACCTCTCCAAAATAGTAGGCCTATTCACCCCGAGATACTGTGAGGACAGCTACTCATCAAGTACATTCCTTCCTCTTTTCTCTCTTAGCAGGCCAACTAGAGGTCACTTTGCAGAAATTTGACCCGCCTGCACTAAGCTGGAAAGATAAATTCAACATTTTTTTTTCTAGCAAGATTCTATTTAACACCTAATTTGTGTAAATTAACAGATTTTATAAAATTCGAAAGCACGTTCAATAACAAGTTGAAATCTATTGGGTTTTCTCAGTTTATTTTCTTCTTGATAACAATACTGAGTGTTGACATGTTGTGATGGAAGTTGGACTCAATCCTTGGGGGTACCTCCTAACACAAGATATTCTATGATTCTGTAACTATTTCACCATTGCTTGCCTAATCATACATTGTAAGAAGTCATGTAGCTCTACTCCCTGAAAAGAAATTTGTTCCCAGAATTTTCCAAGAGGGATACTGTGTTTTATCTGCCTCTCTGGCCACGACTTTAAAATATCTGAGGGGACTGGGCTTACTTTTCACCTGAGTTTGAAGTGAATCCACCTGAGACAACAAGCTGAACAGAGCCCACTGCCATGTGCCTCAGAAAATAAATGGATTATAAAAAGATTACTTATATAGCAAAATTTAAGGATAACAAATTAAATTTGCTGAGTATATTTTGCTAATAATTTTTTAAAATATTTTGGAGATTTTTAAGTGAGATATCTTACTTAGAAATACAGATGTATCACATGTAACTGTGCTGAAAGGACATATCCAACCACCTCCCTTTTCACCCACTGGAAAGAAGGCTCAGTTCTTTTCTGAGACGCTCCACAAGTATCTGGGTTTTTTTTCCAGTTTTATTAGAAAGTGACCAATTCCTGGTATTCACAGCCAGAAATCTCTGGAATACACTGCCTGACATATTTTGTCACTCTCCACAAACTAAAGCTGGAGAGCTACAGAAGACAATGGCAAAGAAAATTTACTGCGTCAGTCTGATTTCTTCCCATGAGTCACTGCCGAGCCCAACTAAAGAGATCCAGTCCCCATGTTTTCGGTACCTTGTCCTTTCCTCAAAGGAGTTCTTTTGCAAGGACATTTCATCCTCTGGTGTGGTTGTTTCGGTTCAAAAAGTGACTTCTTGCTGCCTCAGGGTGCTTAGCTTTACTCTTGGTGGAAACCCCTGCTTTCGTTCTCACACACACACTACTCCACAGGTGGGTTTTAAACGTGCTGCGTGGACTTTTTGAACAGATTTTACTCTTAATCACTACATAGTAGGTTTGGCTTATTTCTTCAACTCTATAAACTTTTGTTATCATTAGTCCCCTCCCTAACTTCAAGAGAAATGTGGTTTCTCCACATGAAACCTTTGTCACATGAAAAGAGGATCAACTGCTACAAACACAGTTACGCTGCTGTGATCACAACCAGAGAACATCCCTTACAGTGGGAAAGCACAACTTCTGTGTGTTGTTGTTTTAATTACGCTTTTCTTGACTCTCCAGAAACACAAACCACAACCTGTGATCTTTTTCCTTAGACTGCAGTGGCAAACATACCTAAACTCAGAAATGTTTCCAAGAGAAGAGCTACACAACTCACATTCAGATTTAGAGCTCTAAGTTCTCACACTTCTGGCACTGGAGTCAAATGCCCTGATTAGCTACAACAACAAATAAACATAGAAATTAAATATTTTAGCTCATTTATAAACATACAGAAAGTGATTTTTTTTTTTTTTTTAAAGAGACCTGCCACCATTACACACACAGGAGATACACAGTACAAGGGAGGGTTCCACCTTCTCAGGTAACTCAGAGTGTGATACCTGGATCACTGGAAAAGAAACAGCAGCAGCATAATACATGGAAAGGCAATTATGGAAACTGATGTGATGCCAAGTTATTAAGTATTATCAAATAGGTGCCTTCTCATACTGACTATCTGAGAGTGTTTTGATCCGTAACTATAAAAACAAACACCACAGCCCACAAAGGTTAACAGTGTTTCCTGCCTTTCTGTACTGGCCACAAAATATTTTGATTGCACTTCTGTCAGGATCTGATGCAACTAAAAACAAATACTTGTCAGAATGGAATTTTATAAATCTGATGTCAGTGTCACACTTCGTATTGTCATGTGCCCAAACTACATATCAGCTGGGGGAAGGGGGGAGAGGAAGACAATTACTTAGAGGAAAAAGAAACAAAACGTATCTAATTATGACAATCCATTAACTGCAAAATTAGGTCATGCCATTAATTCACTTTGCTTATGTACATTTCCTTAATTATTTCTGTTCTAGAACACAAGGTGTATTATTAACCAATGCATAATATTAAACAATAACTTCCATTTAACCCCATTAACTTAGCTTTGAGCCAATTCTACAAAACCCTAAATAGCACAGAAATTGAAGACCTTAAAAAACACAGAAAACCCCTATGCTTTAATTGAAATGTGTGCTGATTCAGTGCAAGGCTTACAGAAAGGTACACTTTCCTTTTCCCCCTTTTTTTCCTCTCAGTCCTCCCCCACAATTCAGTGCTGTGATGCTGCAAAGCAAGGAGCCAGCAAAACAACAAACATTCCTCCCAGTACGGGACTCAACTTTTCCCCCACTCCGGTTTCATGACTTGTGAATTCTTTGGCTCTGTGTCCATTTTTTCTCATCTACATAAATTTTGAATCAAGTCAGCAACGCTGGAAACATCCACAGTAGTGGGTCTAGCATGGCCAATGGTCTCCCTGGCTTTGGGGGGCTGCAACTACAGATGCTGTGGAAGAGATGGGGGTTGTTTATCTCATTCATTTGAGGAATACAAAGACATGGACAACAGTTAAGAAATGGTTCAATGGTAAAAAGCCTAACTTGTAAGTATATTTTTGACTATAAATAAAGTTTGCTGTAATAAAAAGCCTAACTTTTCAAAAGAAGTTAAATTTATTTTATACTATTTTCTACCTCTTTTTTGGAAATACAATTGACCAGAAGAGAAAGAATTTTTAAGGCATAAATTATTCCTAAATGTTCCCATAAGAGGTGGGAAACAAAAGAAATAATATCTCACTATGCCAACATTCATAATGTCATGTTTTTGTTTTAAATGATACTCTAATATTAATTCATCAACATAATAAATATTTTTTTACTTTTGCCCCACATACACAGGTTCATTTATACATGCTTCAGAGTTTGCCCAAGTCTATTAAGAATTGTTACATAGCAATCAGGGAATTTCTTTACCTCCAGAAGATTATATGATCTCAAGAAATTCATACAAATACAGTCCCCTTATCTGGATGTTAATCTTACCAGTCGCTTTTCTGTCTGACATAACACATGGGAAAGAACAACATGGTTATTCATGGATGTAATTCGCCTGATTTTATGCATTGTACTGGACCATAAGCTTGATGATATCCCAATGCTTTATTTAAATGACAAAACATTTCAGTCATGAGGAGACAAACAAGTCTCCTACAGTTACTTTTAGGTAACTGTATTATTAGTAGTTTATACCAGTATCATGAAATCTATTTTATGGCAACACTTGGAGTCCTAGTGAGGACTTAACCCAGCTCCTGAGGGATCAGGCAAAAAGAACTGATCCTCTCTCAAAAAGTTTACAGTGGTGTCCATGAGAATACTAACTTATCTACTACAGAATGGGAATTGATAGACTGAAACCTGCCTGTTTCATTCCCCACGGCCTTTTTCTCTAATGCAAACTTTACAGGGCTCTAAATTCAGCTGTTTTCATGCATAACATTAAATGACATCATCAGCATCAACTGACCACTCAACATGAGGCCAAAACTGGGCGCAGCTTCTCATCCAGGAGGGAAGAAAAGGTCTCTTTCAGGTTCTCCAATTAGGAGAAAGAACTGTGGAACTCAGTAACATCCCACCAACTGAATGAGGCCCCAATCCAAGCCTTAATTCAGGCTTTTCAGGGCTGCATTGGATAAGGACACAAAAAGTGGAAAACAACAACTTGTTACATTTTTAGTTGTTTTTTTTTCCATTTAAAAGTGTCTACATTTTGAGAGTTTCTCCCTATGCCCAAATTACATCCTGAAAGTCAGGGAATATTTCCAGATTCATGGATGTACTTTACATGCAAGGTAAGCATTAGCAAGGATAATATTTTCATTGCATGATTTCTAGCTATGATGAGCAGTAGCCATACACACCACAACAAACAGGTCATCACCACACTAGGAGCCCTCCAATCATTAATACATACATTAAATATTTTTACAGACAATGGGGGAAAAAAAACAGACATGACACACCTGGTCTCTGGATAATGTTGCAGACCTCTGGCTTGCATGTTATTCCACTGAAGTAATGGTAGCACTGTAATTTACACCAGATGAAGATCTATTCCAAGATCTGCCTCTTCCAAAGAGAAATGTCGGGACAGTAAGTCAAATGATCTGACTTGACAGTACATTTTTTCATACATTACTTACCCAAGTATGAAATTGCAATCAAAGGAAAAATATACTGCAAAATTATTTGGTGTTGAAAACTAACCCCAGAGAATCCACTGCAGATGTGACCAGTACTATTCGAGTAAGACTTTCAGAAACGTACTGGGTGGGACTTGGCTTCCAACACAGCACCTTGCAAATCAGAAAATGCAGACTGGTGTTGGGTTTTCATGGGACTGACAGTGCTGGGTTTTTAGTGTCGGGTTTGGGGTTGGGGCTTTTTGAGGCAATAAGGTCAGGGGACAACTCTCCAGTGGAAGCAGCTTGTTCAAATCTCCCTGACTAACGTGTACTGAGGATCCCATTTTTATATCTCCATCTACCCCAGGATGTCAGTAGCCAACAATCCTTGGGTTAATTTGGTGCCAAGAATAATGTTATCATATTTTCTCTCAGTAAAGTCAGAAGAACAGTCATCTAGAAAGAACCACAGAGACATAACCAGGACTGAAATTAGATATCACACCACGCTCTCCCCAAAATTAATAATCTACCATTCATTCCAAATACGTTATATTACCACAGTTCAAGAATGGCCTTTTGACAGCAGTTTAATTACTGGAAAATTTCTACCAAGCAACAGTGGCTGAGAATGTAAGTTTTAAACAATTTTTTCTAAAGAAACCAGAAACTGCCAGTTTGATTCTGATCACAAAAGTTAAACACAGTCTATTCCCTTGTCTACTGGAGAGATGAATGAAAGCAGACCCCTCCATTAATTGTGTTTTTAATCCCAGTTATGCTTGGATAAGGTTTTGCACTTGAAGTCTGAGAATCAGCACACACATCGATGACCTTTTGCAACCAAGTTCTGGTATAGAAACAGCACTTTTCAAATGTCCCAGCATGTTCAGTTGTAGGGGTTTGGTCCAGATCCAAAACTCTGGGCTTGTTTAATAAGGAGATTCCAGGCAGTCCACAGCTGACCCTGGGCAGTCACACTGGAGCTTCAGTGCGCTGACGTGGACGAGCCCTGCACTGGGGACTGAGTAGGTCCAGATGCTTCTTCTCTCTTCAGAAAGGAAATTATAGTCTATAGAAGAGGAGCTTGGCACAGCCAGCTCGGTAAACTAGGAAATTTCATGATCTGTTGGAACATATTAACATGTACATTTTTAACTCCAGCAAAGACACCGCTTGTCTCTGGAACAAACATTTGATAGGGGCCGAGTTGCAGGGCCTAAGGGAATGCAAGAGGGTGGATGATTTCACTTCCCCTAAGTTAAGGCAGTTGGCAAATGTGGGTATGGTTTACTGCCTTTTTGCTTTTATTGTTATGAATTGTGTGGATAATTGATGGCCTGGAGCCTGGGATAGGCCTCCTTCATGAAAAGTAAAGTAAATAAATGGTGGTTTGCCTTTATTTCACTGGTTCTGGGATGAGTTCAGAAATCACAAGGACCAGCTTAGCGTGTAAAGGTACCAGCCTAAAGGAGGGGGACAGGCTCCTTACACACAGGGACAGCCTGGATGTCACCCTGGGATCAGTAACCACTCCTGGGTCTCAGCACCAACACCAGGCACAACCTCTTCAGGAAAGGGTGACATTTCCAAGCAATTTTCCTACGACTGTCCATTCCCAAGCTCTGAATTTACACTACATACTGCAGACCAGATGAAAAATAAAACACATGAAGCTCCTGAGAGCTGCATTTTAAAAAAAAAAGTTTCAGCCACGTTATCTCAGTCAAAATTTTTCTTATGCAAACAAACCTGCTAATATTACATTCAAAGAAAGTGTTTATCATCTCAGTTATACACAAAATCTGCACAGGTGGCTCTCCCTCAAGCTATTTCAATGCCTACTTCTAGAAAAGTATTTCCACTACATGTTAAATATCTAAGGTTGGTAGTTCATTTGCAAGATACCAGAATGAAATTCCCACTTCACAATCAGCTTAGTTTTGAGAATACAATTTCACTGTCAAAAGATTAATTTGAAATTAATCATTTTTCTTACTTTCATATTGATCTGTCAAGTAAAACAGTAAAAATGGACATGTTTATTTAGCTTTTCCAAATCAACTCAACTCAGAACCATAGTTAGGACCAATCAATCATTGTTATTCTAATTGTTTGTTTCACAAATGGTAATCAATAATATCAAGTAAACCCATTCTGCATTTTTACCCTCAAAGTAATTCACCTACAACAAAACCAAATTTGGAGTGAATGAGAAATTAAGAATTAGGAAATTCCCAGTCTGAACCAGTGCTGGAAGGTGACCATGGTGGGGGGCAAGGAAGGAGCAGGAACACAAAGGTCACTGTTCATCTTGCTCGGAGCAAGAGAAACTGGCATATGAAATTAAGAAAATCAACGTTTTCATCAAATAAAAGCGATTTCCCTGCCCTAAATAGGTTTCTCACCCTAAGAAGGGGGCGGCTCAGCAGCAGGGCTGTCCATTTGCAAGTCCAAATCCCCCTCCACTGCCCTAAGTAAATGGGACATTGCCAGAGTGGAGTTCTCTCCATCATCCTACTCATACTTTGCAGAGAAACTGCACCTTCTGAAGTTTCCTAATTCCCTGCCCATAACTGAGGGCTGAGTTCAGGGTCACAATCCCACCCGGAGCAAGCAGGAGATGCTGATAAATACAGAGCAATGAATTTTTTGATTGACTGAACTAAAAATATAAAAAAAGAAATACAGTTTGTGCTAAAACGTCTAAAATTGGAAAATAAACATTATTGTAAAGGTATAAAAGAGACAGAAAGCCTTTCCCAGTGTTCAATAATCCCTTTTCTAGCTAAAACATGGAAACAACAGACCTCATGGCAGTGCTGATACAGACAATGTGTTTCTTTCCTGGCACAGAATTAAGGGAAGGCACAGCACAGAGTTTAACTAACCATACATTTCCCATAACTAGCTGTGTAATTTCAACTGCACTGTGAGCTCTATAAAATCCATCCATAAAGTATATTTTCTATGCACACCTCATTGTTACCCCTGGCTGTATTTACGTAATTACGTACAATTTGAGGTCAATATGGAAAACAGGCCTCATTCACTACTGGCAAGCTCTCTCTGAAAAGAACATGCTCTGAGGAGCCCAGTGGTACAGGCAGAGAGGCAGAAGAGCCAACTGGTAAG
This sequence comes from Scytalopus superciliaris, assembly GCA_013400415.1. Lineage (NCBI taxonomy): Eukaryota > Metazoa > Chordata > Aves > Passeriformes > Rhinocryptidae > Scytalopus > Scytalopus superciliaris. Next base: position 84,279 of record VXBX01001890.1, on the reverse strand, counting down.
GTACAAAGCCTGTGACTGCTTTATTCAGCACATAATTGCTCTTCAGAATACCTCAAGGGCAATGAATTAAATCCCAGATGCACATCTGGTAATAAATAATGAAAGTACAGAATAGTGTCCATGTAAATCATCCCTCTGGCAACAGAAGTATGTTCTTTGAAACAGGACAGCATACAAATACATGTAACAGTCTTTTGCAAGACACCCTCCTGCAATTGAGCTGTACAATGAAACATTCCTGATGTAACACAGGTGTCTAGAGCTCACTGTGACACCCTTATCCAGAAAGAGGTCATTGTATGAATAAATCTACAGGGAGGGCATTCCCTTCTGAGTGTTCCCCATCAGTACCCAAAAGGAATACTCTGAACCAACAGGCAGATGGAAACAGATGCCTCCTCACCCTGTGTTTCCATCCCCCTATCTCTGAGCACTGCAATGTCCTTAAGGCATGAAGAACTCAGGCATAATGCACTGGTATGTAGGCTGCTTTGGAAGAGGCTGCCATTTTGCTATGACAGAGCAATATGATACTTTCAAAATAATCCAGAAATAAAATCCATTCCAAAGTTCACCTGAGCAATAATAAAATATTATTAAAGAGGCACTTTAAGACATCTTGAGAAGAATTTCTCTTCAACTTTCTCTTTCCTCTTTTAAAACTCCATCAGTGCTTGAAGAACAAAAACTTTACTGCTGTCTTAGTGTTTTAGTATCAAGCTGCAGAGACCAGAAGAGCTTGTACCACTGCACTGCAGCCAGGCTATGCTCCACAGGGTCCAAAACTGGCTTTACAAACTTACTCCATTTAAATCAGGGATCAGATGTCCTGGTGTCATCTTCTTTAATATTAATTTATTATGAACATAGGTAACACCTTAAACTGAGTAGGAATATTCCCACACAACAGCTGATTAATTTCAGGTCACATGCTATAAAAAACAGTAATTCAAACATTTGATGACTCAGAGAGAACACGCCTTGATGAAAAATGTAAAGTCAGTTTGGACCAAAAAAGTTGCAATGTAAGTTTTTTCTACTCTCTATTCTGTTGTCATACCATTATGCAGCCTGAGTAACATATACACCAGTCTGTTCGAGGCATCACCAAACTTTTCCTTTTCATTAGATCAGGAATATTTATGCCAACCAAACTGTACAATTAGGGTACACACTGCTCACATTTCTCTCTGCAGAAAGTTTCTCTGAATAAGCACCAGTGCAACACATGACATGAGCTTTAATCATATATGACATACCAGAAATTTCACAGGCTCTGAAAACCTGAATTTTGCAAGCATGTCAGACTCCTCATCATAGAGCAGTGAGTGTTCTAACACAGGTGCTGGAAAACTCATAATGCATTTATTTGGACTGAAAGGAAAACATTGCCCTTCAGGCACTTTGTGTGAAGACAGCTTCATTTCCAAAGCCAGAGCTGTCTGCTTGCAGGCTCCTACATGCTTCCCACAGGATGGGAGCTAAAAGACAGAAATGAAAAAAAACAAAAACCAAGACAAGAAAAGTAGCATAAGCTAGGAGAGAAAAACAAAAGCATTTAAGGCATTTTGAGGAAATACTCTGTATTTGTTAATAGTACATCTATCATTAGGGATAACAGCTAGATTTGCAATTTCTCCCAGCCTCAAATCTCCTACTGGACTACAAAAACATATAGCAGAGCTATACGTGAAGTATGGCACATGCCTACATCACCCTCAGGAACAGGGGCTGTGTTTAGTTCATTAAGACTTGAAAGGAACATTTTAGATGCCTGAAGATATTGTGCTGCATTGCACAGAAAATATAATTGCTATAATTGTATAGCATCTGTAATAACCTACATTACACAACAGATGCTTTCTCTTTTTCATATCTGTATTCCTGAAACATTGTCATTCTATTCCTAATCAGACCGAAGAGATTAGTTAAGTTTTTCAGCGAGATAAAGGCTATTGTCAGCCAGAACCATATGCAACTTCTCTTATTAAACTTGCCTTAACCAGAGGTCTGATATCATTTTTGTTGTTGCCTTCTCAGAGCAAGGCTGGCAGTACTAGAAGCATTGCTTTAACAGGACATACAGATAAGAGAAGCTTCTTCTGCATTAGCTCTGAAATCATTTGTCAAATCTTCATCTTCCTCATGCTAGATAAGTCGGGGGCAGGAAGAAAAAAGAAAAAAAAAAGACATTGCCCACCCTCCTCAAAAATCTAACAACCCCACCTCTGGAAAAAAACCTCACCTTCTGCCTACTCATACTGATACTAAAACTAATACTGAAAGAATCAGGCCTAAGTAAGGTCTAGTCTCAAACTTCACAGATTGTTAGATATCAAAAGGGCTCATAGTAATTAGCTATTTGTCTTGCCTGACTGAGAAAATGTCCTAAAGCTTGCTCTGCCATTTTAATAAACAATCATATGTCAAAACAAAAGCAAAAGCAGGAGGATCAGAGGGCTGGTATTTACATTTCATTTGAACCGCGTTCCATCCTATAAACAAATGACTTAGAATTCTCTAAGTCTCAAAAACTTCAAGGAGGAATTTCAGTCTTTCAGCCTCCAGAAGGGAGGACATCTAAGACCAAAAAGAAGAAAAAAGAAGGGTGTACACACACACATACACAAGAATAAGATGAAGAGTTATTTATCTTATTAAGAAATAAAATCCAGTCTGGGATAAAAAAATTATTCTGACTTCTCTTTCCCTTTTTTTTTTTTTCTTTTTGTGACCAAAAGTGTAAGGTGGTAGTTCTGACAGACTGGAAATAATTTAGTAGAAATGTATCCTTTTCCTAAACCAGCCCCAAATCTGTGCTTTCAAACTAAAGTGAAAGTCAGAAGATGAACCACTCCATCAATCCTAACTAGATTCAGTTTTATATGATTATACTGGAAGGTAACATGCATCCATTTAAAACATACCTGGAAATGAAAGGACAAACTGGAAAAGCCTTTAAACACAAGCTCAGAACAGCCTATACTTCTACTGTAATTCCTTACAGTAACTGCTGCCCAGTGTCTCAGAGCTGTCTCCAAGAGCAAAGCCCTTTGGTAACTATATGATAAAGTTACACACTTCAGGAACTATACTCTGTCCCAGCTAATCTGAGTATTGGTGGCTAGCAAGTCTGGGTTACACCACTGTCCAACAGTGATGCTTCCACTCAACACAACCCTCAGCTACATTTGCACACTTTCAGAAGTTTAAACGTTTAACCCATGGGCTAAATAGACTTTAAAACAAAACAGCACAAGCAAAATGTCTCTTTTCTCAAGAGAACTCTACTTGGCAGGTGGTACCAATGATGTAACTTGGGCTTTGAAAGCAGAGGGACATTGGATGCAGACATGAAGACCAACAGCAGCAGAAGCTCACTCTCTTCTGTGGCATTTTGAAATTGTGTGCATGTCAGGAACAGCTCAGTTGTGATTCCAGTCCCAGTAAGAGAAAGGCAGGGAATGGTCACATCAGAAAATCCCTTCTCATGGCATTGAGTCAACCCTCACTGACATTTATAGGATTTAGACTAAGCCACAGCTGTATCCTGTTAGAAAACAGGACCATAGGAGCATCCCCTTTCCAGGCAGTCACATTCCCTCCTGCTACCATCACTCCAGCCAAGGGGTCCCAAAGCATTCTTCCAGGCAGAGCTAGGGGTCAGGATGTTACACACACCAAATGCCAAGTCACTATCCACATCAGGCAGGTTTAATTCTGTCTCAGACTTAAGCCTTGACTGAGAATTTTGTAGCTTCACAGAAAACTTACCAGGAGCTCATCTACAATATTAAACGTGCAGATCATCTTTAAAATCCCAAAAGTGTTCACTTCCGTATTCTTCTGTACAGAAATGATGCACGGACCTTATTTTGTGTCAGATTTTAGCACAAAGCAAACTCAGACTAAAGTCACTGAGATTCCCTTGGTTTCCCATTAAAACCAGAAACTGGGCTGTATTTATGTGCTGATGTTTACTCACAACAGGAAGCAACCTTCAATCAAAATCACATGAATTCATACAAAACGTCAGTACAATTGATAAAAGATTTTTAAGGTAACTACTCTTATTACAAGTAACTTATTGCTGCATCATTTCTCCTAATTAAGTCTTACTTCAGATGAATAGATCCTGAAGTTTGTTGCCATCTTTCAAATGAAAAACTGAAATAATTACAGTTTTCATTCATTAAGGGGCAAACAAATTAGGCATGTGTCACCTCATTACAATAAATAAGAGTATGCATGTGCCTCAAGTTAGGTTCTAAACTACTCTCCTGAAGGGGGAATTTAAATAACCAAATATTTACTTTCTGTATTCATTACATTCAAACACAAACAAAATAAACTGCCTATCTTGCACTGTGCCTGTAAAATAGACAAATTCCATACTGCAGAGGTTTCCTAGGAAACCAGGAAAGGCTCAAAGAAACAGAGAACAGCTGGAAAAAAGAGAAAAAAAAGAAAAAGCCAACCCCAAGATCTAAGTGTTCCATATCCTCAATTTTAAAACCACTACAGTGATATCACTAATAAAAATTAGAGCAGTGCCATTCACACTGACTGGCCCTGGCACTCTTTGTAAGGGCAAACATGAAAGCCTGAAGAGATTGAGATTCAGCCCTGCTCTCCCCATCACCCCACCCTGCCCCTCCAAAAAACTAGAAGTAAAAATAATAACAAATCAAAAGCAAGAAGCGCTTTGCTGTGGTAAAGCTGTGGAGGTTTGGTGTGTACACTACAAAGCCAGCCAGCCCCACAGAAAGGTACCTACTGAAACTTTACAGCCAGCAGGTGATTCACTGCCTAGAGATTCCTTTGCTGAGGAGCCAGATTGCACTTCTGAAAGCAGTCAGCTATTCAACACGAAAATCCATGCAATTCCAGAAATGTATTATTAGCACAATGACTCAGTATGTATGTTACAGCAGTACCCTGAGGCTTCCTTTGAGATCAAGGGTGCTTTGTGCTCAGCGCTGCACTAATTCATAGGACTGCCCTGCACTTTACAGTAACAGCATAAAATCAAAGTATGCCCAAGTTCCTCAAACTCAGCATCCAGGTTTAGATATAATTTTGTATCATTACACCAAATGTTTCCACCCGGGGGGAAGAAAAAAGGGGGGAAAAAAGGAAAAAAATGCATAAAGGACAATTTGTCCAACCTCAGTCCTAATTTTTGGAGTAGGTTTCCGGCACTCTGCCAGTCATTGGTGTAATTCCAGGACTCAGTGCTGTCACAGCAGCCATACTGTCATGTTGGCTCTTCCTTCCCCACATGGCTCCATTTTCCATGTTCTGTTTGCTTGTCACCAGGCTCGGTGCCTCTTACATCAGGTTCTTCCCTTCCTTTGTCGCCGCCAATGCATGTTCCAGCACTTCCCCACTCTTGCCAAAGCAAGCATTTAAACATCTGGAAGTCATCCTCCATTACTTTCACCAGTGAGATGCATTTGCCTTGCAATGCAGTTCCCATATATTGGGAAGATATCACCCTTACATATCATATATAAAATACACAAAGTACGTAACATGCACACACATACACATATATATAAAATAACACACTCCATATTGCTCTATTTTAAAATTTAACATTAAATAATTCACAAACACACATTACTTTCTTTCAAAAACTTAAGTATTTATACTGGTAGCTTTACAGACCCAAACACTTCTGATTTGAAAGAGTTCTAAATAACAGACATTTACATTTAGAATTGTGGTTTTTTCCTAGTGCATGGCATTTCAAATGGAATTTTTCTTCCTAATATTAAAAAAATAAAGAAACAACCACAGAAAAAAATCCTAACAAGCTGGAGCCTTTTGTGCTGTGTCTCTAATGCTTGGGCTGTGAGCCTTAACTGTGCCTTCAGAAGTTGTTGTCACTTGCATTCCACTTTACTCCTCAGACAATTCAAGGTTCAGTTCTACAAACAAATCTGATGTTATGTGCCATAAGATACAAAGCATGCACAATGCAACAAGTCTGTCTTGCAAGCCCTCCATTAAAAGCAGTGTTTTAATGCCTCACAGGCCTAGAAACACAGCCAAGGCTGATGCACAGCATGTGGAAAGCTCTTGCATGTTCTGTGTGAGTTAAAGACACCTTTAACCACTGCATCATGAAGCTAAGAAGCTCATTATTTCTTCCTTTAGAATCCAACAGATTTTCAGTGCAGGCATTAGAGTGTTCTTGTTTGTGGCTTTTTAAGGATAAAAGAAGCCACTCCTTCAATGGAAAATTAATACAGAGAAAAGGCGATACTACTGTCTGTGCCTCTGAAGGAGTGGAAAATGCAGACTATTTCCACTCCTTTTCCACAGCACAAAGTCACAAGAGGGCAATAACTCCTCAGCTGCATGGAGCCAAGGGCTCCTCCAGAGGTATGAGCCCCACCACACACCCAACATGCCTCTGGAAGTTCCTGCCTCTTGCTTCCCTTTGTCTTCTTTCTCCAAGCTTTGGACACACTGAGGATTATTCAGAGGAATAGCAGGAAATCCCAAAGAGTCTTAGAGGAACGAGATGGCCAATCAATGCCATCTTTCCTACCAAGAGGCTCATCCTTTATGTAAGTGAGAAAGCCAAAAATAGATAATGCTTGATTAAAAATAATAACCCCGATTATATTACTTGTTACCTATAATTTGTAATTTGGATCTAACTGAATGTTTATAATTCAGGGCAACTTGATTTTTCTGGAATAGCATGGATGACTTGAAGATGGCTAAGTCATCCTGACACCTTATGAACCTAATGCTATACCCTGGTCTAATGAAAGTTCCTCTTACCAGGGAGATTTCAATTGCTACTCAACACAGTGTGCAATGGGATGCTGTTACCCAGTCACTGAACATGTGAGATTCAATATTTGGAAAATCTGAGGCACTGCAGCTGAGGGGGAAAAAAAAAAAAAAAAAAAAACACTTTAAGGTAGACAGAAAATAACACATAAAAAATTACCATAGGCTAACAATCACTATCACATTACAGCCCATTTTTATTAGATCAAAAGTTTTGATAGAATCCTGTAAAGAAAGTATTTGGGGAAAACTGAGTGTAAAACAGGCAATCAAGCTATTTCAGCTTCTGTTGACTGCTTCTGCTTTAATTTTTTCCTTACATATTTTTCTTGATCTACTGGGATATTTAACCTGACAAGAGACATGATACTTCAGACTGAGAAAGGGATTTAATATCAATCAAGGTTATCTGTGATTTCCTGAAAGAGAGAGAACCTTTGAGGTCACCTGTAGAAGAAATTCTCACCTGTGAGGGTGGCGAGGCCCTGGCACAGGCTGCCCAGAGAAGCTGTGGCTGCCCCATCCCTGGCAGTGTTCCAGGCCAGGTTGGATGGGGCTCTGAGCAACCTGGGCTAGTGGAAGGTGCCCCTTGCCCATGGCAGGGCGTTGGAACAAGGTGGTATTGAATGTCTCTTCCAACCTAAATTATTCTGTGATTCTCTGATGATTCTTATCTCCCTTTAATCCCTTCCTGCACTACACTGTCATGCCTATAATCCTTCACTTCAGATGGTCAGCTTGCTGAAGGATGCTGGCAAGCTTTTAATGACCAAAGAATGTTTGGAAAAGATATTGTACGGACCTTCTCTGCCAGACATCTACTGCACAGCAGGGAGCAGGGCTCAGGGAGACAGTTGACTCTTGTGTTCTTACTCTAAATGAGTTCATGTCCAAAACTCTGAATTCCTGCCAGCACTATCAGAGTCGCTGTTTGTGTTTCTATTCAGCCATATTATCCAAAGAACAGGGGCAACAGGGGCACAAAGATTCAAATTAATTCCTTAGTCCTCCCATGCCATCACTACATAGTCCAAAGGCTATAAATGAAAACTAGTGAAGACCCAAAATACTGTTCGTGTTTTACAGTACAGAAACAACTTCATTATATCACTCTCCCAACTGTACAACTCACACAAAGCTGCAGAAAAATGCAAATTCTCCAAACTCCAATCAAGTTTCAGCTGGCAGCAGCATGGCCAAGGACCAGCCTTAGAACAGCTCTCGGAAGACAAGCCCCATCTTCAGTGGCTAACACAAACAGGATCCCGAGGGTCTGCATGAATAGAAGCTCCCTGCACAGACAGCATCCCACCACTGGCCCTCTGACAGTCATTCTTAGTCTCCGTGCTTATATAACACATGACCTTTCTGCACCAAATGCGGGTGGGACAGCGGAATAATGGAATTGTTTCTCACTGCAAGAATAAAAGGCAGCACAGCAGGCTATGAAAAAATGTATGTTGCTTACCAAGAAGAGATAATTGTAAGCAACGGTTTGGATATTTTAATTACCACAGCATGAAGGGCTTATCGGCATCCAAAGCTTCCTGTTTTCATAATTATAAAGCAGATTATAAAATAAGAATTTATATGAAAAAATTGTGTCGCTTTCTATGGACCATGTCACTGTTTTATCCTTTCTGGTAGTTCAGCAACAGCACTAACTCTTCAAATGTCTCACAATCTAGGTTAGGAAAGGGGTAGAATCACAGAACATAATCTGTGACCAAAAAAAATGCAGATAAAAGGTATTATTCGTACACACATTATTTATACACTGATTACATATAACTTATTCACAGTACATGATGCCACCCTCTGGGGTACCTCTGTTCCTCAAAGCCTTACATGATTAATAAGCCATTTTTCTCCACCCTGAAAATACCTGGTTTCTTACTTTATACTATTGAAAGAAATCTATTTTCCTCATTAAGCTTGGAATTAATGCATCTGACATTCCAGTTCAAATTATACCTGACCCTCTGCACATGACAGTCTCACCAGGGCATTCAAAGGATGGCTGAACAAGGTGGGTCTGTTGCAGCTTGAGATTTCAGGCAGTGCAACAATCCTTCCTTGTGCTCTGAAAGTTCAAACTCCAAGAAGCCTTTGTCAAAAACTGAAATTCCAAGTTAATCTGATTATTTTATTCATTTTACAGCAAAGGATACTTGGTTTTGTCCTGTGTATTAAAGTAAGAATAGAAGGGTTTTGCCTGTAAGTTGAAGTGTAAGCCCAGTCTCTCTTCCCTGACCCAACTGGGAATCCACTGGATTAGCACTTCAATTTACTCTTTCTAAGAAGAATTTTAGAGAAAATTATATCATTAGGACTTTACACACAAAAATGTGCAGGGTCACAATGACAAACATGAGTGAAACAATCAGTGTACATATAAGGATAGATCACATGCCTCCAGCTGGAATTTCGACTATTTTTTATTATTACTTTGTTATTTTTTGGCACAGAGTTCATTGCCTTTCTCTGTATATGGAAAAATAGTTGTACACAGGCCATGAACATCTGCTCATTTTTTTTAAAGGATCACAATGTTGCATGAAGATCTGCATCCAGAGTTTCTGCTTTCCTGCACATACACAGAAGAATCCCTGTGTGTCTTTTTTCACAGAACACCAAAAACCAATTTATGCGGTGAGTTCACCAGTTCTAATTCTAATCACAGAAAAATCACAACTTACAGTTTATCCACACAGTAAATGCAGCTTCAACACCAGTTGTTCCTAAGCATGGTTTCTCAGGTGCACTTGAAACCAATCAAGGGGTTTGGTGGACATTTATTTTTTCTGAAAAATTCTAAAGAGTTAGCAAGTTGAAAAATATTTATTTTTAACTAACTTAACTATCGTTAAACAGGACCTATCCTGCATGTTCTACATGAACAAATCAAGGGGGTAGAACATTGTCATACTGAAACAAACTGAGAGGATGAAAAAACCTTCACCAAGAAATGCAGACTGAGCATATCAAAACATGAGTAAGAGCATGAAATGCCCATTTGGTTTCTACGGCAATAATCTATATTTGTAAACATTGTAGGGAAAATGTCTGTACTAACAAACACAGCATGCAATTATTCTTCAGTCACAAGGTATTTTCCAAAGAAACTGCAAGTTAATGTGGGTAGCTTAGCATGACCCTCAGTTTTATGTATTCCAGAATTTTGATGAAAGGTTTGATCAGTCTGAGCAGAAGGAATCCTCTTGAGAACTTTTCCTGTGGAAATTTCTGTGTAGAGACTCTTTCCCACACTTATGGTCCGGAAAGCCAAATATTTAAAAGTCAATGAGCTAGTCCCCAAAGGATTTTGACCTTTTTTTTTTTTTAATGGATATTGAATTCCCATTTTCTGCTTGTTTAGAGCTTTAACAATTTCTACTTTTGAGTCATTTGCTGTGATTAGACCCTGAAATACACACAGACATGCATGCTTTCCCACACAGAAAGTAGAAGTACAGATACAAGAGAGTGATCTGGGGATCTGCAGCTTTGGGGGAAAAAAAAGGAATCAAGTACAGGACAACCAGGGGATCAGGCACAGCCAGCATGGGTTTATGAAAGGCAAGTCTTGATTGACCAACCTGATCTCCTTTTATGACTTAGTGGATGAGGGAATGGCTATGAATATTGTCTACCCAGAACTTAGTAAAGCCTTGGACACTGTTTCCCACAGCATTCTCCTGGAGAAGCCGGCCGCTCATGGCTTGGATGGGTGTGCTGTCCACTGGGTCAAAAACAGTCTGGATGGGCCATCCCAGAGAGTGGTGGGCAATGAAGTTACATCCAGCTCACGGATGGTCACTAGTGATGTTCCCAAGGGCTCAGTGCTGGGCCCAGCCCTGTTTAGTATCTATGTCAATGATCTGGACAAGGGGATCACAGCAAGTTCACAGACAAGAGCAGGAGTGTCGATCTGCTGAAGCAGTGCCGCATAAACGCCTGGACTTGATGACCTTAAGGGTCTTTTCCAACCTAAACAATTCTATAATTCAAAGTATCATCAGATCCTCACTAAGATTGTGAGAAATGGCAAAATGGGATTTTTGACCCTTTCATACAGAATGATAGGATGTGATTGTCCTTAGGAGCTGTGAGGACTCCTTACAAAGAAGAAAGACTCATAGAAACTAAAGAAGCATCTGGCAAAAGTGCTCAATAATTCTCCTACTTTCTCGTAGCTACAGAAGACTTCCACCTGTCCCAGCGCTTGCTCCACTATGAAAACTGCGATGTAGTAACATCTTTTCTCCCTAAAGATAATGTCTCCAATATCAGTGAGGGAATAATGGATGTATTTAATAGCGCCTATTAAATGAGCTGAGCTGTTTCTGTCTCCATTAAAGTCAGTCCATTCTCCTCTCTCCTTTGCATGGTTTCCAGGCAAAATGAAAGACCTTGAGAATTCAAAGAAAGCAATGAGGATCATTAATTCAAATGGAACAGCGACCATTCTTTGTTTTTGCTTGCTCATGCTGTCAAACAAGGCAAATTAGATACTTTTAAATCAATACCAGGGCTCACACTGATCTCAGCTGAAGTGGGGTTGACACCATAAGAGGGGAACAGGGAAAGATAATTCACCACAACATTCAGACAAGGATACGTTGTACAAACTGATGAGAACTTCAAGGCAAGTATAGGATTGCAGCAGTGGTAGATGGTGGCAATAAACCATCACTGCCATGCCCTCCTGGAGTTCACACAGACAATTCCTCTTGAACGAGGTGATTCCCACAATTTCAGATGTGATTCAAGATTTTGCACTGAGGGTGTGTTTCTAATTTCTTTTAAAAACCTCTTTTGAAAAACCCATCACATTTACACTCCCAAATGGATAAGAAAGGATCCCAGAAGCATGCACTGCTTCTGCTAGTAGTTTTCTCAATTCCAAACCCTAAAGAAAAAGGAAGGATTGGACAGTGTGTGGAAGTCCCTACACCAAAGGTCCAGGGTGTCCAAGTATTCAGTGCTTAAACACCACATAATTTCAGCCATCTCCTGAGTACTTTTTGACCCTACTGCATTTCTGAACTAGACTAGGTCTCTACACAGAAATTAAATGCAGGATCTTTCAATCCTTCTGGGATTTTGCAGTGCTGACTTTATTTATAAATAACTTTTAAATAGACACATTTAAACAGTCAGGCTCAAAATGTCCAATTTTGCAGTACTAGGTTTGAAAGTGTCTGGTTTTCCCATTTTTACTTGCATTTTAAGTGTGTGCACCATGTAGTGCTACCAGCCAAGTGCTCTTGAGCAAAACAGATATCTGCAATGGTTCCAAGAGAAAAAAATTAATATAGAAACTGGCATTACTTAAAAGCACAACAATGATAAGTGCCAAAAAAAAAAAAAAAAAAAAGAGACCTGTTAAGCAGTATGTTTGGTTTGAAGAAGTATTACAGTTATTTCACTAATTTTTTAAAACCATTTTACCTGTTTTACTATATTCAACTCATTTGTTAATATCACTTCGCCATATCATGATATATTCTGTAACATACTCCCACAAAAGCTATTCCTTTCTTCCTCTGAGGCTGACAACCAATATTTAAACCTTCTCATTTTTTCTAGGACTGTCATGAAAAGTGTCTGGTAAAACACAGATTTACATACTTTCTGAAAATCTCATCATTTTTTCTAATCTAAACTTCCTGAAGTGCCTTTCTTGCTTCCCCAGGTACCTCCAGTATTTGTTTACCTACTTGTACCTATATTCACACATTTGACCAGATGAATGGGGAGAAGCAAAGTAGCCAATATAGCCAAAATCACCTGTAGTACAATACAATGCTGAGTGATGCCAGACCCCAGCACAAACACTAAGGCAAAGACAAACTAAGGGTAGAAACTTCTTACTTTGCAGAATTTGTAGGCTTCAGTCAGGAACTAAATAAAAGCTGAAATCCCTTGCTTATGCAATTAAACCAGACCAGTGTGTAGGATGTGCCCCACTTCTATCCTCACGGCACTCAAACATCATCCCACTCAAACAGCTTTGGAGCTTTTTTTAATTTAATGAATATTGGAGAAGGTGCTTCCTCAGATGTATGGTAGACAAAAGCTATTACATTCTCAAACAGGAAGATGAATAAGTGAAGTAAGTGAAAACAGATGTCACTAATTTATTACAACATATTTTGTTCTCTGACTTTACCACGTATCTCTCCATATCCTCAGCCTTCAGTGCACAAGAAGTGCATCCCAGAATGTGTTGCTACATTATTGGCTCATCCCATAATTTCCATAATAGCAACAAACTAGTAAATGACATGTAATAAGCCCACAGAAATCTCACATAATTTTTGCCTTTTTTAAAACAGGCAAAAATCTACCATTTTTACTAAATGGATACCAAAAAGGAAGTCAGTATTTTCACAAATGTTTTCTTTGGTATTACATGTAACCCAAAAATGCATAGTATATGCCTCCCTTTATGGCAAGTATATGAATTACACTCACAAGTTTATACAAAGTGCCCCCTCTATGGGACTTCTTACACAGCTCTGCATGGGCAGGAGTCTCGTTTTGCTCTGCAGAACAAAAGTTTCAGGATTATAGCACTGGTTTATTCATCAGGCTTTGACTCCTCGCTTATGCAATCCAGTGTACAACCAGAGTTCAGTTACAAGAGAAATTACATCCTTGAAAGTACAGTAACTGCAAACTGTATTGCAGGGTACATCCTACAACGTGTTGGAATGCCCTACAAAGTCCCTTTGTTGGGCATAATTTGGAAAAGAATACAGTGCTACACATGAGAAGCCTCGGAAGTGCATTCATTACAATGTCCACAGACTGTCCCACAGCCGCTCTGCTCACATTTCAGGCAATCAGCGCACAGTACGACATCCATCCCGAGCGATGAAAGGGGACAGTCACTACGCCTTCCCCCGACCATCACTCTCTCTCTCTCTCGCAGGCATTGAAATGGCATTAAATAGAAGCGGATCTAAAGCAGGCTAAGGCAGCTCAGGTTACGCGGGTCAGGTTCGCGGCTCGCCAGCCCCGCTGCCCCGGGCGGAGCGGAGCCTGTGCCATCCCGGGGGGATCAGGCAGCCCCTCCAGCGAGAGACTGGAGAAAGGAGTCGGAGGAGGAAAGAAAGGAGGAGGAAAAGGGCGGGGGGGAAGGCTGGGGTCGAGGGGGGAGAAGAACGGGGAATCCACGTTTCTGCATTTCTCTAAAACAAAGAATGTGAGAAAGCAGATGTAGTTCAGCGCAAACGACTCCGCCCTGCGAGGCTTCGGTGTTTACTCTCCCAGCTCGCTTGCCCAGCTGCTCTCCAGCCCCGTCCCAAGCTCTTCCTTTTGTTGGGAGCTTCCCAGCGGCCGCAGCCCCGCCGGGATGGGGGCTCAGCCCCAACTCCCCAGGGCAGCACTTCGCCTTTGACCGCCCCTCCCGCTCCGCGCCCGCAAACCCGGCTTTAAAAGCCTCCCTCGGTCTTCGGGGGAGAAGCCCAAAGCCCTCTCTGCCCTCTTCTTGGTATATAAAAGCAAAAGTCTTGTTACTCCTGTACTCCGGAGGTGCTCCATTCCACTCAGTAGCCAAATCACACAATCAGCACACTGCATGCAAAGAGAGGGGATTTTGGTAACTTTCTTAGAGGGAGGGAGGGAAACTCACCGCCGTCGTACTCGTCCTCTTCTTGCGCTTTTATGGTTACAAATCGGCCTAATAAAGCAGCGAGGATGAAAAAAGTTCTCGTTTGCACCCAGATTGCCATCATGCCTAGATATTAGACATGTATCCTCCCTGGGCAGCAAAAAGTGCAGAATCGTAAGGTTATTTTAGCACCATGAAGCCAGCTGGGGAATCGTTCTGCCGTTCCGCATCAGTTCCAGGACAAAGTCTGCGAGCCCTCTTTTCAGCACCAGCTCCAGCGCAGTCTGCAAACACTCCTTTCAGGGGATGCAGCTTTAAATAGGAAGAATGCTGCCTCCACTTCTCTTCCTGCCCCTTTTCAGCTCGTCCAGGCTCCTAATCATCCACTCCCTGCCAAGCAACGGTCTGATTGATGGTAAATAACCGAATCAGAGCTGGCTTCACTCTTCCTTGAACTTTTCTCTGTACGAGTACACTTGCAGGATATTTTCCTGCTGCTGTGCAGTGCATGTGCTGTGTCTGGACCAGTTATTAAAGAAGCAAAAGCACAGTTCTGTAAGAAGCTGTCAGGAAGAGAAAACTCCGCTTCCTGGGAATGGAGGGTATAGCCCCATTTGGAGCCGATTCCCTTATTAGGAACTTGATCCCTGCCCGCTCTCCAGAGGAGGATTTCCTCCCCTCGCCTGATAACTGCCCCCTGCCTGGCTGTAGCTGTGTTATCAAACCTGACTCCAGTCCCTGGAGGGGGACCATAGAGCTACTAAGGCAGCTTGTTTCAGGAGCATTTCACTGCCTTTCACCCAAAGGGTGAAATATAGTCTTTCTCGAATTATTTTGCTGAATAACCCTTCCTCAAAGGCTTAGCATGCTCTACTTTTGCTGTCCAACCAGCTGGGCAAACTATTGCAAATCTCTGGAAGACGCTCTACATTTCTAACACCAGAATGACTATTCAAACTACCCAATTATCTGCTTTTCTCCAAGGTTCTCTGCCACTATTGCCTGACAACTGGAAACCTACCTAAGCCCCAGCCTAGTATTTAGCCTTTAACTATGTGCCTTAATTAGCATTCTAGCGTGAGCACTAAGCCAATCTCTTTTGTGGATCGCTTGAATTGGGAGTAGGATGCTAAATTTTTTTCTTCCCACAGTGTTTATGGTCTGCTGAAAGAAAACTCAGTCACTAAGCCCCTCATTTGCTTAGAGTGGGGTCACCTATACCTGCTGTAGGGAAATGCACATTCATCTGGTGGAAGGTTTTCTATGTTTAGCCATTTCAGCTTGAGAACAGTACCGTTTGAAGTAAACCCCTTTACCTGGATTCATGCAGATTGGAAACACTGTGGCTATCACAGCTCGATTTAGCATTTCTCAGTGATTACAACCCTAAAGCCTGTGAAGTTTTGTTCTGTCTCTTCAAAGGATCAGCATTGCCAGAAGAAGAAAGATAACCCAGAAAATGGTATGGTACAGCACTGCAATGCTACATCAAATCTACTCTAGTAGTAAACCCAGAGATTAACATTAAAAATATGCTGAAAGTGAACAAAGTCAAAATTTCATACTCTTTTGCACCAAACAGTCTCATCACAACAGTCTTAAGCCCACACAGGGTTTCCCTGCAGGAGTGTGGTATCTCAGACCCTGTTGCTCAACAGTGACAACTAAAAAAACCCAGAAATACTGAAGCTGTGCAAGCCACTGCAATTTTTGTTTTGAAAAAGAACAATAATCATTGGTATCAGTTGAGAAACTCAGAGCTGGAAAAACAAAAGATAACATTTGTTAACCTGCCCTGTCACAGGTGAAAATTTGTTTTGACAGGTTTATGAGTACTTGCGCTGGTTTGCTAGTCTGAAAAGTCATATGATTCCAATGTCGTACATCAGCAGAACCAGAGGAAATCTCCCTTGAAAAGCTGATGTTATGTGATGCTTGCTCGGAACAACAGGTGCTCTAGATAATATATCTAATTTAGAACCAGATCTGACCTTTATCATTTTCTCTGTTTTATACACACCTTAGTTATGACAGAGGCGCAAACAAGAAAGCTTGCAGCCATAATCCAGCACACTGCCTTTGCTAAATTATCCCATGAAATCACACAATGCAAAATCACTATATATATTTATATATATATATATTAGAAAAGGAAAATAACACATTTTAAAAACCATGCTAATCAAGGTTTCACCCAGTTGGAGGTAACCTGTCACTTACAGTATTAAGTACACAAATATTAATAATTTAAGAGCAAAAAGACTGAGAATATGGACAGTGCTTCGAAAAGTCTCCTATGCTTGTTGATGAGAAACTGTGACAACAGACAGATAGGTGTTTCTGAACTATATGCTACTGCCTGGAGATGATTTATGCCAATTTTCTCATAATAAAACTCTGACTTGCTTACAGAACTCACAGCTGAAAGTCCCCCAAGCAGCCTGGGGAAAGCTACAATGAAACCACAAAATACCTTCTCCCAGGTAACAAGTGACAGGACCAGAGGAAATGGCCTCAAGTTGTGCAATGAAGGTTTAGATTAGATATTAGGAATTTTTCACAGAAAGGACATGGTAAAATGGTGAACATGGTGTTGGTTCTGGATTGATGGTTGGACTTGGATCTTAAAGGCCTTTTCCAACCGTAACAATTGATGATTCTATGAACTTGGACTCTCCCACAGAATCACAGAAATGACCACAAACTGGTAAAATTCACCTTTACAGTTACTTTGTCCTCAAAATGAGGAAACAAATGCTCACAAAGTCTGCAAAAGATTGCTAAATTCTTAGTGTATTCATAGCAAGAATAAGGCTGACAATCATTACCTCTTACACCCTCTGAGACAAACACCAGAACAAGAACAGAATGGAATTATGGTGACATATTTTTCCCCATACAGATTATTAAGAAAAAAAATCAGAAGAACCCCTTTGACCGTTTTGAAGAGATTTTTTTTCTGAGGATTTAGATTTTCAAAGATACCTTCTGCCATTTCATACCTTTGTAGAGATTCCTACAGCGATAGCTAAAAGTTGCCCTTCAAGTCTATTTCTGCTTTGGTCTCACCAACAAATTACGCCACATAAATAAAACAGATGAACAACAGAATAGAAAAGGATGCAAATTGGATCCATCACCTTATGCCTCCTTATAAACACTTCCTTTTACGATGGATCTGCATTTAAAGGAGTTTTCAGTTTTATTTACAAGCATCATAAGGAGTCACTAAGTCTGTGATTTTTCATTGTAACAAATTTACTTTTACGCCTAAGTGTTTGATAACATCCCATTGGATATGAGTGAGAGAAATCCTTCAGTTAGCACCACTATAAACAGAGTTAGACGAAGCAACTAAGAGTAGGCAGATAAATAATTCCAAGTATGTTCAGTGTCATTTCCACCCAACTCCTCTCAATAGGAGAAAAGACAGCATTGTATAGAATAATATGTATATTTATGCAGCAACTTCTGTCCAATGGTTTTTCACTTTTTCCACAGATTTCAGGGTTCTGTAAGAACGGAGGAATGTGGAATTCTGCAAACTAGTCCAAGATCAAGGACTCAGTAGTAGAGTCTTTTTGGAGCTTGTTTTTCTTGTGTGATGAGGAAACCTTATACAAGATGAAAATTCCTTGGGAGGAGAATCCTGGGCCCCAACTCCTGGAGCAGATTCTGTTCCGATCCACCGTCAATCTACTTGTTAAACATCAAGCTTACAGTATGTAACAACCCCAAATTTGGTAGACAGAGCTACTGCAGGAGTGGTAGGACCGAATCCTCTTTATCTAGTCCATCTCAGAAGAGCAATAAATGTGCAAATGCAGGGCACAAACCCAGGCTCTTTCCACCAGAAGACACTTTGAATTCAGGATGGATACCAATTTGTGGCTGATTGCTGGCTCATGGGAGGTGAAAAAGTGATAGGACATGACTAAAAAATCCCTTTCTGATAGAACCTCTGAATAGTTTGGTTTGGAAGGGACCTGTATAGGCCACCTAGTCCAAGCCCCCTGCAATGAACAGGGACATCTTCAATTAGATCAGATTGCTCAGAGCCCTGTCCAGCCTGACCTTGCATGTTTCTAGGGATGGAGCATCCACCACCTTATTGGGATCCCTTTTCCAGCATTTCACCACTCTTATCATAAAATTCATTCTTATATCTAGCCTGAATCTACATTCTTTTAGTTTAAAGCCATTACCCCTTGTCCAATCACAACAGGCCCTGCTGAAATGCCTGTCCCCACCTTTTCTACAGTTCCCTCTTTAGGTACTGGCAGTGTACTGTATAAGGTCTCCCCAGAGCCTTCTCTTCTCCAGGCTGAACAGCCCCAACTCCCTCAGCCTCTCTTCACAGCAGAGGTGTTTCATCCTTTACATTAGAGCAACCTTCAAGTTTGAAGAATCTTTATATAAAATGAAGGGAAACAACAAAGCAATAACAAAAATCTTCACACGAAAGCAGTGTGTGCTCCTTTATGACACGCTTCAAAGAGTCTTCATGAAACAACAGCTGTCCCCAAAGCCAGGACACTCCTGGAAATATCAAAATACAGTACTCTGAAAAAAAATAAAACTAAAGACTCCCTAATATCCAGTCAGTTGCCATCCATTCCTATTTTTAGCCAATAAGCTGGTACTGTATGTTACCTGACCTAAAAACCACATGTGAAATTAAAAAGTACTCAAAATTCAAAGAGCACTGTGAGTGATAGATGAAGCTGGGAATACTATTAGGTAGTTGTGAGATTCAGAAATGTATTAAAATACAATTCACAGACTTAAACCTTTCATAATCTCCAGGTCAGGCCAGAATAACCCCAATAATTAGCAGCTTTGGATGCTTCAGAGCATGCATACATATGAGCAATTAAAATCCAATATCCATGAAGGTCTCTCCAATAGAGTTTAAGGACCTTTCACGCTGTTACCTACAGTGTGGCAGTACTCCTGTTTGGAATTAATTCATACCAAGCTGGCAAAAAATGCTGTCATAAAAATGAGCAAGCTATCTGCTACAAATCGCATCCTGGACCTGTCTTTTAGAGCAATATAAAATCAGTGGATTCATGGAAATTGGAAAAAAGCCCTAGTTAAATTCTGTTCAAAGACAAGTAGTACAGTTTCACCAAAGTGATCTTCAGTCAATGTGAGAGGTGCTATCAAGTTTTATGTAGGTAGTTAAATCTGTGGTGAGTGCTGTTTGAAATTTCCACCTTGTATAAGTTCTTCGATCACACACTTAGCTTAGAAAAAAAACAAGGCAGCAAATCGACATACCAGATATTTAACTCTCAAAAATATAGTCCACATGAAACGTTTACTCTTCTGTCTTAGAATTAACCATTAAAAGGAACGTGATTGAAATAATAGAGGAAAATAGTTCTTTTCCTTTGAAGTGTGCTCACTTTGCACTTTTAAGACCCTTACTGCATAAGGAATCAGTTTTCTTGTTTTACAGAGGTTTTTCACATAGTGAAAGGACAGAAAATTCTGTTCTTTAAAACAGGAAAGTGTAATAGGAAATGACAGAAAAGGGCAAGAATAAAATCAAAATAATAGTATATCACTTTTTAACCAGATTTTTAAATGGACTAGATTCCAAACTGCACAACCTCAAAAATCCTGATCTTCCTGCAGAAAAATCCATCAGAAAAAAAACTGGTGTCAACAAGAGATTTAGACAATATTACATCAGCTTTCCCATCAACTTTTGGGTAGGAAGGTTTAACAAGTTAATTTAAGTCCTTACAGAGAAAATACATCTTTTTTGGTTGCATTCAAACTTTGTAATGTTGTTTCAGTTTATTTTGATTTGAGGAAGTAGGATGATACTTTGCTTTTAAACTGCTAGTGTGGAGTCTTGGGTTATGTCAGTCACCATAAGTGTGCTTTTGCTATGAGCAATTCCAAACCCAGTGAGCTCAGTCAGGTTATTGGCACTGGCAGCCTTTCCTTTAGAATGCCTCAATTAAATTAAACTCAACATTAGTCTAAGCAAAAAAATCAAGGAATTAATTAGGGAAATAATTAGGGAAAGTCTTGCATGAAGTCCTCTGTAAATTATACTTATTCTTTACCTAGAACAGGAAAAACAGCATCATTATTTCATTGTTTATTACAGATTCATTGTCAATCTGTTTTTTGTCTGCCTAAGAACTTAAACTGATTAAGTGAAAACATAAAAGGTTCACAGCAAGCTACCCACTTAAATGGCAAGGGCAAATGCTAATCTGTAATTCAAATAGGCCCCAACTGATGATAGGCCTACACTTTTTTCCCCCCTCATATTTAATTAATTTACTTTAGGACTCTAATATAGTTTACTTCGTACTTTTTCATTGACTGAAAGTCCATGCAAAAGTATAGTCCAGTCCAACAAGCACATTCATATTTCCAATAGTTTTTCTGACCCAGGGAATCAGTGACATCAAAGGGACTGTAAACAGGGGATTTGACTGAAAGTTCATTTTGAACACTCCTCTTTTAGGAGTTTTAAGCTGTGTGGCTTGTTATAAGCTGTGTTGAGGATCAGGGTTACTTAATCACCACCACAAAACTTTATCTACAGTTTTAAAAGAATATTATTTCATTGTCATGCCTTTATTTAAAAGTCTGTGTCTAAGACTATGTAGAACTATTTCATCTTATTGTCAGTGATTCCAGACCACTGAACTGTGCTTTAATATGCTCAGTGCAGCCCCAAGCACAAAATGAGCCCTTTTATAATTTGTCATCATGTCCTAGTATAGCAAATCATGTCTTTAAGAAGCAAACTACTGTATCTGTCATTTAAATTGTGTAAACTAAGGATATGATTAAAATCATATTTTTTGATTTTGCCATGGTTGTTGAAGTTTTGTACCTATTTATTTAAATGGATGTATTTACTGCAGGTTTTGAATATTCAGAAATATTACAGAATTCATTCTCACAAAATTTAAGGTGCACTAAGGAGCCCACTGAAAAGACAGGGAGATGATGTGGACATCAATTAAACCCTTATTGCCCACACTCTTATCAAAGCCCCATGCAGAAGGAACCCTACAGTGACTGGTGTTTATTTGCAAGCTGAGGACCTGAGCGTGTGCTCAGCTACCAAAAGCAAAGTAACCATATCAGCACAGCCTGCTGCCTGGACCCGTGCTCAGCTCTCCTGACTGTACAATTGTTTCAGTCTGGGCAAGAAAAGAGCACATGGTTTCCATCTTTGGTTCTCATGGATTAACATCTGATCAGCTGCAAATCAGGCTGCATAATATTTGACCAAAGCATGGTAAATAACCCAGCTAATTGTGTTCCCCATCATTACACTTCCATTCTTAAAGCACTTATCTTCAGCCTTAGAGTAAATCCTGGGGAATATCTAAAGCTGACAGAGTCATTACCTTGAGACAGGCCTAGGGAATACAGCATTTAATTCTGTAGCAAAATTCTTACCAACCATAGCAAGAATGAAAAGTTCAGAATACAGCCTTACATACCACATAATTCCCAATTTACATCTGATTTCCTAGGAAAATGAAAATGCTGGGAAAACCTGTACACACTATGTGCCAATTAACAGAGTTGGCCTACAGATTTGACTGGTGAATGGCTAAAGCAGCTCCAGAAGGGACTTCAGAATCAGTAAATGTGCATTAAAATTGAACTTAGAGGAAAATATATACATAATGCGCCAAGGAAAGCTAGTTACTGGTCAAACTCTACAGATTCAGTTGCCAAGTAAGATAAACCCCAAGGTAACCAAGTGGCTTGGAATTGGTCTGTTAGGTTAAAATGAGATTTGTCAGCAGTTGTTGTGTGCCTGAGCCTGCTGGCTGCCAGCGAGCCATGGGGGAACCACCCTGGGTGGCCTGCAGAAGGAGCGTCTGGAGCAGATGAGGGGCTGTGCAAGCCAACAGTGGAGACGGGTCCAAGGAGACTTTCCCCTCTCAGAGGGGTAATGCTGAGGCAAAGGACCACTAAACTAAAGAATAAAATTTTTTCCCCCTACAAAACCATGTTTATTATTACATCCGTGTGAAACAAAGTGCTTGTGACTTTACACATACTATAAAGTAGGACTGAAGGGATCCATTTACACAGGATGCTGTTTCCCATGTGAAAAAAAACCTTAGCAGATGTTTAGTGAATGTTCAATATAATACCGTACATTAAATTTACATTTGCCAGAAAATCCCCTTATTTAATAACATTGGTTTTGTCCTGGATAGTTGAGTGCCTTTGATTCTACTTACTTATCCTTTAAAGTTAGTAAAGGCCTCAGCTCCATGGACAGAAGGAATTTAGCTTGCTCAGAGCATCTTACTGGAATTGCTCAGCTTTTTCTAAGGTAATTATCTTAAATTATTTCATATATTTAATTAATAAGAAGACATTGATTTACTAAATTTGGGGCAGGTATCATTGACACCAAATCAAAGCAGTAGACACTGTGGTGAAAGATTGGCCCTGTTGAGGTTAGTTCAGCAATAGTTCAGCTCCTGAGTTAATGTATTCTCTTGGGATGAATGCTTCCGCCCCTTTCTAACCATCTTGCATCACACTGTTTGTTAACACATAAACAAACATCCCTGCTTGGAGTGTTGAGCAATACCCTTCTGTCAGGTGCTGGTGGCAGCAGCAGTATTTGTCCCATCCAAACTGTTGTTTCTAAAGTAAAAGAACTATGGTTCAAACTCTCAGCACAAGCACACGTGTGAACTCCCTTGGTGTCCCTGGTCACCTTTACAGTACAGCACACTCTCCCTCTTGAGCACTTGGAAGGATGAGGATGTAACTATACCTACCCCTCAGGAGCATATCAACAGCCCCAGCAAGTCATGGCTACTCCAAATACCTGTAGGCCTTTCTCTTCCATGGGCATCCTGGTTTCTTTTGTAGGAAGGGTGGCCTTTCTCTGCACACACACAGCTGGAGCACTTCCCTTGACACACCAGACCAGCTGCACAGGGCCAGAGCAACCAAATTAATGGGCACCTTGCACTTGAGAGGTCTGTGAGAAAAAGTTAGATACACACCTGCCCGGATAACATGGATAGAGTTTATCCTGCTATAACAGACTGGAATAGTCTAGATGATTCTTTGAGGTTCTTTCCAGCCCTATTTTTCTCCTAGCAGGAAAACGTGATTTATATACTGTCTATATTCTCTTTTTAAAGTGAGTATTCTTCTGGAAAATAGGATCGCCTCTATCAGGTGATAAAATCTGATAAATGGATAACCAGGGAATTGTTAAAACCCAATTTAAAAACATTTTTAAAAAATCATGAAAAAGGAAAACTTCTCATTTTGAGTATTTTCCATGTTGACACAGACATTGCTTTTTTTTTTTTTCTTTAAAGCAGAAAGGAAAAACTGTGTCGACATTGACAAAATTATGGATGATTAATAAAAGAAAGGGGGAGAACAACAGCAGAAGGAAGTAATAGAGAAAAAGAAGCAAGAAAGGAATCAGCATTTGTGTAAGTCAAGGATATAAGACTGGAATTTATGTATCACATTCACACAAAGCTAGAACAAGAAAAATTTTCTCTAATGGTTATAATATATATTATATATGTATATATCCCTCCCTGGGGGTGTTGGTGTCACTATTAGAACTAAAAGCCCAGGACAACATTAGATAAATATCAGTACAGTTGCCTGGTTACTTATGCTAGGTTCAAATACAGAATGCAAAACAGGTTCATTCTGCCTGCTTTACTTTTCCATTTCCTTTCCATGCTGTCTTCTTTCCAATATTTTATAGCTGTTATGAGCTTTATTGCACTACGATTCTACGAATACATGTGTGGAGCACATTTCGTACTGCCACTAAAGATCAAGTGCTAATTGAAAACAGTTTGCTCAGAAACAATCCCTCAAGTTTACATTTAATTTTTGCTGGGAAAAAATGTGTTAACTGAGCCCTTTCAGAAAGCTTTTTCAATTTTTCATTTCAGAACTCTTTATGAGGTAGGCTTATTTTCAAAGCTATGGCCCATCAGCAAGCGGACTTTCATCTGGTTAATGGGCTGAAACAGATTGTTCAGGAGATCCCTACCCTGCACACTCACTGTCATGTTTTCATGATGTAGTTCAGCAAACCTGCCTCTTACCCTTTGACTGATTGCTTAGGTGAGCTAGCTTAGCTTAGATGAGCCTGAGATGTTTTATAAAAGAGTTGTTAATGCTTAAAAATGGTTGTTCATTTTCTCAGTGGCATAACTTGTTTTTCAAAGATCCCCATACCCTAAGATGGTGCCCTATCCATAGTAAGTTAAAACTTACAAATGGTCTGATATCTCCTGTTATGTAATTTCTGACTGCGGCTGAAACACTTAAACTTGGTGCTGCAGCACATCAACACAAGCCCCTCTTGTAACTCTTGATCCAGTAATGGGTTGGTTTAAAACACAGATAGTAATAGCCACAGTGGGTTACTGGACTTCTCTTTTTCCCCTCACTTAACAACTGTTTGCTGTCTGGGAAAGATTTAGAGTTCCTGTTAGAAAGCAAGAGTCTGTATAGGGGATTTATATTCAAGTGCATTAATTGACACCCGCATTAGCTCAGCAGGCAAATCAAGTCTAAACATGGCTACACAGAGCAAAGCCCACACAAACTTAGCCATATGTTAAAAAGCCCCACACAAATGTAGCCACACAAAATGTAGGCAAAACAGAGAGCTCTCCTTGGCTGTGCCTATTTCCATCACCTAATGTGTTTACCATGAGGACCCCCTGACCAAAACTCCAGTCACATGGAAAAGTGCCCGCGCTGTGCAGACTGGGCACTCCCACAGCTCAGCAGCACAGCTCTGCCACTACAGGACACTCTGCACGTGTGCAGTAAAAAGACATCTCTAATACTTTCTGTGCCCACTTTAATTTTATGGTTATATTTAAACATCTCATATACTGGACAGAAAACAGATGAAAACGCTGGTTCGGTTTCATCTGTACACTTACAACATTCAACAATGCAATAATTCGCCTATGAAGAGCAAAGTTAAAATTGCATGAAAGATACTTTCAAGTAGGATGAAACAGGTGCTTTTGCTTAGTGTTAGTAAAAACTGATCTTTTGGAACTAGAGTATAAGCTTTAAATATCTATTATTAATGTTTAATATAATATTTTTATTATTACTTATAAAAGTTGCAATAGAAAATGTGTCAATTCCTATACAATTTTAATAAAGGTGGAAGAATTTCCCAGATTTTTTATCTGCTTCTTGCAGCTATTTTTAGAATTAAACCTAAGAATAAGAGACTGCCATGAAATCCTAGCTCTACTCTGCTGAGAACACAGGAGAACTTTTAATATAAAATCTTGACCTCATTTATTTGCATTCAAGAAGCCTGTGACAATGTCCCTCTGTAGAGAAGGCAAACACTTACATGTCAGAGGTAAAGTCCTGTCAGGAACTTGACATTGATCCCAGGCTTATCTTGTAACACTCCCTTAGGAATAGTTGTCAAAACTGTCACAAGCCCCGTGAAGTCAGAGGGCTCCATGCAGATGTTAGCTCAAGGATGTGGCAAACTCTTAAAAAGCCACCAGCATTTAGTCAAATATTCCTAGGGTTTGGACATTCTCCAGGACTTTCTTAGCTTACTTAACATACCTTCTTTTTTCCTTTTAGCCATTTTGGAATCTTAAATTCAGGCTTTTACTCTGGCTTTTATCAGTAATCTTGTAAAAGTACTCTAATATATCAACAACAGAGAGAAGGAGAGGAAGGGGGGAAAAGTCACTCGTAACCTCTCCTCAGTGACACAGATTTTTAAGAATACTATATGTTTGTAAGAGAATTTTTAGGCCCTTGAAAAATCACTCAAACTGTAGAATAAAATCATTTCCAATAAGGAAATGAGGGACATACAAATCACTGGGGGCTCATTGCATTGCAGTTCCAACATCAGTACTAGAAGAAACTCAGCCCATTGACTTGCTAAGGCTTGTCCTGAAATGGGACTTCCACCATGGCAAAGGCAAACAACCTGTACATGCACATCAAAATAACAAAATACAGACTCTGTGGACAAAAAATAAGGCAGACAGAGCCTTTTACATTCTCTGTAACCCCAGACTGAGGATACGAGGCCACATACAGTGTTGTTATGACAATCTTGCAGAGGCTGTTTGAATGTTTGCTGCTAAACCCATAACAAAGAATTTTAAAAGCCCACTATGTTATATACAGGCTACAACAGACCATCAGAAGGGCAAGCTGAACTTAACACATGGATAGACTAGAGGAAGTACTTAGTTAGGTGGCACACAGACAAGTATTTTCTTTGGCAAAGAACAAGTCTGTATAAACACAGCCGAATCACACACTTTCTGTAGGATCTAAAGTATCTAAGCTCAAAAAAAAAAGACACTACCTAAAGTTATATAGGAAAGAAAAGAACAACTAAATAATCATAGAATGATTCCATTATTTTCATGAAGCTGGATCATTTTCAACAGCACACTCTTTCAGTGCTTATTGTAATGTTTTTACAACTCTAGATACCATGTTTTGTACCCAAAGGACCATTAGTTCCTACAACAGTGGATGTTTCCGTAAATCCCTCAGTCCATCTAGAGACTGTAGCAATTGTTTAGTTACAAGCTTATAGTGTCACATTTGCACAGTCAGATTCAAGCCAGCACAGAGGCCAGTGAACGTCAGAGAAGCCAAAGACAGTTTCTGCTTTGCTAATGATGGTGAGAGATGACTCAAGGAAACTACAGAAACAATTACTTTAAGTGATACTGAAACTTAAGTCTCTGATACTTCCCAGCCTTCATGGAAATCATTCTCCATGGTCAATAAGAAGGATATACCAAAAGGAGTTCTGTCTTTTGTTCATTCATATTCACACAGAGACTACTAGAAGGTTCTCCTCCTATAGCCTGGCTTGTCAACAGTATTCTTCCCTAAACATACAGGTGCCCAGGATTCATCCAGACAAGTGTGCTCTCAATGTTTTGTCCTATTTTTATTTGAAAGTGAATTATTATTGAGGACAAACATAACTAAAAGTTTAATCATCTTCTTCTTTAGCAAACCTTCATGATCTACACCAGGCCTTACTCCCGTCCTCTGCAAGTTACATCCGTTGGTCCTGAAATTCTACAAATTAACCTCTTTCCTGAAAGAAAATTTATGTCTAAGACACTTCAGGAACTTGTCACTGAGCAATTCAGTTTCAAAACTTTGTTCTAACCTGTTATTTCTGAAAGTGTATAAATTGAATCCCAAGACATTTTGTTTAATAACAGATGAGGTGCAAGCAAGGAGATGGTGTGTCCACAAAGGACCTGCAGTCTGTATTTGCCATACACATACCTTGTTTTCCACTGTGCACCTCCTTTCACCCTCCACTCTCCATCCAGTCCTTTCCAGCTGCATCAGCGTTCTGGCTCACAGCAATGGTGGCAGCTAAAAAGAGAGGCAGAAATGAATCCTGGTTTCTGGCAGTCAGGCACTACAGAGCACTGCAGTTGCTAAAGGAGGCTGTGGCACAGAAACCCAACTTCCCAACCTTGCCAAGGGGCATTCCTAAACTGTGTTTATTTCTACAACTGATGCTGTACAGATGACTTCAGCTTGTATTCTATGGCAAATAGGGATGCATGGTAAGGGGAGGGGAATAGCAGGACACAGGTTAATGTCCTAAGGAAGCAACTGGATTTGGGAATAAGGCATGTATAAATGAGCACATGAGTTAGATTCCACCTTGGAGGCATGCAGGAGCAGGGCTAAGGAAAAGAGAGAATAGAGGTGTGTGTACCATAGGCCAGCACAGAGCCAAAGCTTACTGCTCCAAAGGCAGCTCTCCCATGCAGGTTTCATGAGAGCACCAAGCTTAGGACATTCCAAGGTCTGCAAATTCCAAGAAAGACAATTCTGGCCAGGTTAGGAGAGGTGAGAAACATGAAATAAATCATCCCACTTTGACATCCCATCTTCTTCAAGCAACAGACATGCCTGAGGTTTCCCCTTTTCATCAGATGGCCAAGCATTCTCCCTTCACAGCCTGCTGTCTCCTTTACACAGCCCTCCTTCATCTGAGTCCCTCATCAAACATGACTCATTCACAGTGTCATCCCAAAAGTTATTTTTATTTCCCAGATTTGTAATTCTCACTCAGATGTTAATCCGTTTGCTCCTCCCTCCTTCTCCTCCTCCCCTTTTCCCATAGGAACTCAGAAGTCTGTTTTTCCAGCCAGGCTAATAAAATAATAGCAAGCAAAGAGATTGTGAGCTAAAGCATTTTGGAACCAAAGAATTTATGGCTTATCAAAAATTAACTTCCTCTGTTCTCCTTAAGCAATGCAATGTTAAAAATACTTTTTTAAGGCTCTTAACAACGTTCCCCAGAAAATAGAGAGGAAGATTGGAAATTATCCTAAGCAATAGCTCACTTTCCCCTGAACAATGAGGTTACTACAGCTGCACAGTCATCTACCAGAAATTCCTCTTGCTGGAGCATAAAAGCCGCTATTTTATTCAAAAATTCCCTGCAGGATTTTTATGTTCTATTAAGACATGCAGGACTGCAGGACTGATTTGGGGAGTGCTCAAATTTACTTAATGAAAGGAGGACTGAAAGAATATCATTCCTATTGAAACTTCCCTATTGATTTTCTTTTTTTGTTTAAGTATTGAGATTTAATTTAGTTGAACAGAAACATAATATCATGTTAGACTAGTTATAACTGTTCCCAGGTTTTGGCTATAGAAAGTGAAATTACATCTGCAAACCAATCCCTAACGAGTAGGATGAGTCACATTTCACTCTGTTTTCACTTAATTAGAATTTTTTTTTACATTTATGGGGTTTAGAAAAAAAAACAACACAGACAACCATCACAACTGGAAAATTATTAAAAGGCGAAATGTGAAGGGGTTCTGACTCACTGGCTACATATTCCTGTCTCCAAGAAAGTTCTGAGGAAATAATGGTACCTTTTGTAATTGGCAGAAATAATGACATGAGCCTTGTGAAAGGATGTCCAATATATCTCACAAATGTACCACATGGTCTACGACTTGTCCAAAAAAGGAATCTTTATTTTTAATTAACCAGGTTTTAAATAATATGAAAAGAAAAAGTGAGAAAAAGTGAAAATCAGATGAAAAGCAAACAGGAGAGAGAGAGAATAATACAGCCTGCTTTCCATTTTTGCAATTCCTTTTTATTAACATCCAGTGAAGAGACGGTTCCAGAGTAAAGCAACATGATTTAAAATGCAAGGTGTTAATAATGGCTGAAAATGAGACTTTAAAGCTTTTTTATCTTTGAAAGACATGCAAAAGGTAATATAAAAATAATGGGTTTGGAAGCAACTGAAGTAATTACAAATCTACTGCCTTGATCATTTTCCTTTAAAAACTAAAAGCAATCTCACTTATGGATTCTTCAAGTGCATCCAGATGAACATGTCACTCTGAGATGCATCATGGCACCCCAAAGGCTGTGACACAGTGGCTGTTGCTGAACTGAGTGAGAGGTTCCCACAGGTATTCCAGGGAGTCAATCACACTGACTTGGCATAAGGATTGTGTTGCTTCACTACAGGGTTACGTACAACTGTCAAAGTTGAGAGAAACCAGTTTATGTGGACACTCCTGGTGCTTGGTCACACTCCTTTAAACATATATTTTAAAAGAGGTCCTATTTCCCACCAAGTTCAGGAGTGCTGAGCAGGTTTGGATAGGAAAAACAGTACTGTGTTTGGAGCGTGGTACATTTTTACCTGCTCAAAATTAGTTTTGAAACGATTTGCATATACTTGGGCCAATTCTATAATTTTCTTTATAACACCATGCAATGGTACTGATTCCCTAATTACTTTCATCCTAAATTTTCATACTTTAGTACTTGTGCCTTGGGTCTGGGAGAAGTGCATTTCAACTTCTCACAACACATGGACAAATCAGTAGAGCAGCCTGAAAAATGGGCATAACTTTATGACTGTTCCCACAGGCCTAGGAATGGCCATACTAGTTTAAAGATCACACTGAGACACCAAGAAGGGTGGAGTGCAAATGTTGAAAACCACTTTTTGTAGCTTCTCCAGCTTTTTCCCAGGAACTACCTATGAGCACTTGGTCCAAGTCATTAGGTGTAGGAATAAATGGGAACTAAAGAAATTAAGATAAAAATCCAAATTTTTGCTGGTTCAGTTACTGGTATGATTACAGTGCAAGCATCTCTATCCAATCATAGTACAAGCAACAGAGCACTATTCAGTATCAGAATGCCAGAACTTTGTTGTGGGTTGTCCTGTGGGCTCACTAAACTTCTGCAAGTTGCTAGCTTCGTGTCTTAGTTTGCACAGTATTAAGAAAAAAACGATGGTACATTTTAAAAATCACAAAGTACAGCTTTTGGGGAATTCTTAAAAATTACTTATATTGAGAACAATTCCCCAAGAAGAACAAGAGCTGTGTTGGTATCTCTCTGAAAGAAAATGAACTGGGGGCTCCTTGTTCTGTTCTCCCTCTGAATTTCTGAGCCACACCTTTCATGCTAACACTCTGCAGACAGAAGGGTTTCCCAGTTAATTTTCACCCTTCATGAGTTCAGTTGCTCTCAAGCCACAACCTGAATTGGTCAATCTCATCCTGTTGTACTTTAAAGACTTCTTTCAACCCGGAGATGTCTGTTTAGCCCTAATAAACATTAAAAGCTCAGGCACAAACTAGTTTAAAAGAGCATGTCATTCCAGCACAGTCTGCAACAATAAATCTGCTGCTGCAGATAAATTTACAATGAATTTACTGCTGTAAATATTAAGTCAGACAGAAAGTTGAAATCCTTCTACTCAAGAAAAGTAAAAAAATCCACCAGACCCCCAGCTTTTTAACTTTCATTTTGCAAAAAAAAGCAAAGACACAAATCTCTGTACATGTGTCTGTAGCTGATGAAGCTGCCTCATCACTGACGGCCTGCAAGGGACTCTCAGGCTGGCAAGAAGTCCAGAGTCCTCAAGTTGTTGGTAGTTATACCCTAGAATAGTTCAAAGACATCCTGATCCTAACAGGCAGAATAAGGAAATATATATGATAGAATACATTTTAATTGCACATCCAAATTGAGGGCACTTGACCATTACTAATGTTTTTAACAAACATTTATAATCCAGCAGCAAGGGTTTGAAGCTAACAGAGCAGGTGTGTGGGGCTGCCACCAAACAGCAGTGAAACAAATGAAAACAGACTGCACAGGAGCTGGGAGGGTCTGAGGATGAAAAACTCACAGAGTTGCCTGAAACCCATCTCTTATGATGTTTCCCAAAGCTATTAGTTGTGTTTAAAGACATGCAAAAAGCATCCAAGGAAAACACAAGAATGATGAATTCAACCGTGGAGCTTTCTACAGGAAACAGGCTGTTTGGAAGGGCATGGGTTTTTAGAGGGGTTTGTTGCTTTTAGGTATAAATAATCTAATGCCAGTTGAATGACATTTCTCTCCTACTGCTTAAAATGTTTTCCAATGTCCAAATGACCACTGTCCTACATTTGCTTTGTAAAAGGAGGAAAAGAAAGATTGGATATTCAGACACTGATAAGTAAAATAAAGAAAGAAATAAAACATTTAAAAGCCTGAAATACCATCCACACTGTAAAGGGAATTGTGTCAAAGCAGATTTGCAAAGCAATAATCCTATGTAGGTGTTAGACTTTATACTCTTACAGTCTCTTCCTTTCTTATCTCTCCAAGTTCAGCAAAGCAAATATATGAATGGAGGAAACAAAACTGGTTTTCCCTTTATTTAATTCTGAAATAATTTTACAAGTGTGTCTTTTAACTCTTTTAACAAAATAAAATTTTAAAAGGGGATTTTGAAAATTCCACTATAGGCTCATAGTCTAATAAGAAACATTCTTCATTTCAACCAGTCTTGAAGTAATATCAAATGAGGGTTGGAAGCCGAGAGGAAAAAAAAGGCAGCTAGAAATTACCTTGTGCCAAGTGCAGAATCTGAGGCAAGTCATATGGAAAGTCACAGTAATTCACCAACATCTCAATAGTCCTTTTTTACCAAAACAGTAGTTCTGCATAGCAACTGGGAATGGGGACCAGCACAGCCACTTTATATGCCCAAGTTTTCCATGCTATCAAGCTACTTGCTCTGGTGTACAATCAAACATTGTTGAATAGCCATAAATATGTAATGATGTTGCTTTGTTTGCATTTCCAAACATTAGACCAAACTAGTTCATTTGGGTCATACATTTGGGGTTTTTTTCCAACCTCTTAAGCATTTTTTTCTAACTGCAACTCTACTTAAGAAAAACATGCCAGAATTAATCTCACTGTTCAGATTTAAGTGCTCTATTTTTGAGGTATCACAGTTTCTTGGGAACTCTCATTGCCCTGAGTTCTTGAGATTAAGCTCAAAGACAACTGCAGGTGAATAATTAGACATATTCATTTCAGTGTACAAAAAAATCCCTTACTGAGTTTCATATGTTTTTACAATTACATGGATTAGCAGTTTTCATTCCCCAAAATAGTTGCATCTGTCATCATTTATGTTCCTACCAAAGTAGTCTGGTATTTCAGTGGTTATGCTTCTCCACAACTATGTCCAAGTGAAGGAAAAGAAGAGACAGATGAGGAAAGAACGAATGTATTTCAAGTATGCACAACACCGAATTTTCTAAAATATATCCTTTTTTCCAATTTCCTGGTAAAGAAAACCTCACTTGTTTTGTCTTATCTTTTTAATGTTTTCAAGACTCAGTGCAACTGCTGCTTTTGGAAATTGCCTTTTTTTTTTTAATAAATGTCAATTTCTAGGTATATAAATCTGGTTTACACCTTAATATAATCAAAAACAAGGTTATGTAGTGGTAGGACAAGGGGGAATGGATTCAGACTGACAGAGGGTAGATGTAGATTAGATATGAGGAAGTTCTTTACTGCAAGAGTGGTGAGACACTCACCCAGGGAAACTGTGCATGCCCCATCCCTGGAAATGTTCAAGGCCAGGTTGGATGGGTCTTTGAGGATTCTGTTCTAGTGGCTGGGGGTTGGAAAAGATGGTCTTTAATATCCCTTCCAACCCAAACCATTCCAAGATCCTATGAAAGAAGAAATTGGAATAGGTACTTTTGCATGTCACTTCACTTAAAAAGTACCTACAGACTTTCAGACTAGGTGTGGCAGTCATATTTCATAGCCTAATTAGTAAAATACCTCCGCTAAGCAAGCATGGGCAAGAGGTCAATCTCATGCACCTTTAAACAGCAAATTGGTATAAACTCTAAATTATGTGTCCAAAGTCTCAGCACTATTGATGAAATTCATTCAAGTGTTTGAAACCTGGTCCTGAAGGGAAATACTACACTATGACTAGAAGGAGAAGTTTGTTCCAAACTCTGGGGCAGCTGGAGAGCATTGTCCTGCTGCGAGGAGGAAGCAAAGCAGAGTCACCTCCTGCCTGTCAGCTGCCACATGCTGGGCACTCTCTGCTGACTATTTCTCTTGTGCTGCCTCTAGAGCAGACTTTTCTGAGGGATTAGAACAATTTGGCTTAAATAAGGGAGCATATTTCCACCTTCAATGCATCTTTGCTCAAATTCCCTAAAGCTGGACCTTTCACTCCCATTTCTTTTTCTTTGGAGGACTACTTTGATCAGCATAGATCAACCATAAACAACTCACTTCACAGACCTCTTCAATATTCACATTTCCCATTTTTAAATCTCCATTTGAGCAAGAGTTTTTTGTTACAATGGTAGCTCATTTTTCTCTTGGCTATTAATTACATTGCACTCCATGAAATAAAAAGCTGATTGAAATCTCAAGGCAATCATGAAACCTTCAAGGTGTATAACTAAAAGTCATCTTGCAAAGTGACATTTTGGTTAATGACAGAAAATTTGTTACCTCTGTCTCATTTAAAAAAACCCTCTTGGCAGAATAATTTGCACAGACACAGAAAATATGTACTTTCATTTTGTTTCTGTCTCTGAAACTCCTACAGAACCTCACAGCAACTGTTGTGCTTTATTACCAATGCCAATAAAATAAAATGAGACTACAATCATTTGTTTCGAGCTCTCTTTTGACAGCAACCCCCTATATTCAAGCATTAATGAATTCATACTACCTTTCCCAGCTACCATAAAGAGCTTAGTGCAGAAATTATGGATATCTTCATGTAGAGTAGACAAGGACAAACTCTTGCTTTTTCCAAGCACATTGTTAATGCATTTGGAAGATTGCATTTTACCCTCTGTGAACACAGCTTTGCTCTCCAAGATGAAATACCACTGGTGCCACTGAAATAAGTGGAGTTACCATTCTGCAAAACCAGCATGAGCAAGAAAATGAGGTCTGTTAGGGACAAATGTTTCACATTAAACATACAATTGCTGGCATAAAGTCTAATGTCT
The DNA here is from genome assembly GCA_013400415.1 of Scytalopus superciliaris. Lineage (NCBI taxonomy): Eukaryota > Metazoa > Chordata > Aves > Passeriformes > Rhinocryptidae > Scytalopus > Scytalopus superciliaris. The sequence continues at coordinate 49,451 of VXBX01001890.1, read as the reverse complement.
CTCATGTTCATTTCCCTTAAGAAAGGGGCAGGATGTGTCTCAACAGAACTCTTATGTCATCTAACAGCGCTTCAAAGCATTTTGCATTTCTAGTTTGAGTCTAAAATGCATTTGAGGAGAGATTAAGAAGAGATCTCTATTAAGGTATTAATAGTACCTTCCTGACTGTAAAATGTTTAAATGTGGTCCATTACAAATGCTCTCCATTGTTTTTAAAAAAATAGCTGTGACTCTTCAATACTTATGGACCTGTTGGCATTTTATGTCCATCCAGCAAACACTGAATTCTGCACAACTCTGTTTCAAGCCCTGCCTTTTGACAGACAGTAACATGCCAAAAAAAGTTTGAACAATGCAATTCTGAAAACCATTGCACTTGCTAAATATGGATCACTCTAAACACAATGAACTTGTCTACAACTGCAACTTAAACTCAATTATGCAGTAATATAGCACATGATAATAAAATACGGGCAAATATGACACATCATGTCTACAGTTCTTCACATAAAAGAACTTATATTTGAACCACTCCCTCTGCTTCAAGCAGCAAAGGACCCACCATTCTGTGATAATTTTTACAGAACTCAAAAGCCTTAAAATGCTTTTTTCTGATGCAGTTCTGCTAAGAGCAATTCATCAACAGCAGCACAGAAAAATGGATTTAGGGGTCTGGGAGGGCACCCCCATCCTGTTTTCTGTCCCATAATCAGGACTGGCTGCAAATGCAGGAAAGGATGCCCAGGGATACCAGACTGAATGCAGACCAGCCTTAGGAGTCCACCAAGGCTTTCCTTGCTGCCACCTTGTTTGCCCCACATCTAAGCCTGGGAAGGCTTCAATCAACAAAACACTCTACACTTCAAACTTAGTCACAGAAATATTACATTTTCTCAGGATTCCCAGTACTAAAAGAACTACAAAGATAGTTTCTTGGTGATCCACAAATTTTGAATGTCACATCACGCAGGGGTCACCATGAGAACAACGGGACAATCCTTGTCCTGAGGTTTGCATGGCAAGGAGCTGCAGTGTAGTTACAGGGATGTTATTAGCATCACCTGAATTAAATTAGAGGATACTTGAAAAAGAAAAAAAAATACTATCCTTTTCACTATGCAACCTTTTTACTGTGACATTTGAATATTTTTGGTTTAGAATACTGCAATTCTAGCATTGCTTCGGACAATGACTGCCTTTCACACGCATCTGACTCCCAGTTACATCATTCCAGAGGGGGCCAGTAGTTGCTGGTCTGATGATTCACCATCAGCCATCGTTTTCCACTGTAAAAAATAAACACTGTAGCCAGTCAGGAGGGAAGATGCACGTATTAGAGTGTTAAGAGTAGCACAAGTAACTAAAAATTGCAAATTTTATTAAATGTTTTTACAGTGAACATGAGGCCTGTGTCATGATGCCAGTGTAATTCAGCTGATAGCAGCAGTCAAAACCAGCCCAGTTACCAACATTGCAATCTGACTGGATTTTTAAGGTCACATCAATTTTTCAAGGTATGCTGTTAAATTCATTTGCTCTAGTCTATAAAAGCCACCCTCCTTGTACACACCCACGTTGTACACTTTTCAGTGCTCATAATCTGCACAAGATCACTTTACTTAGATTTTCTATCTTACTGACTTTACCTTAATTTTGTTAAACTAAAAGTCAGCTTATTTAGGTACTTAAATAAAATAATTCTAGGGAGATAAGGGGATCCAGAGGTTTGGTAAAGAAATGTAAATATTTTGGCTAGTAGGCTTCTGATTCAAAGGTAATTGACTTGTAGAATTTAACTTTCAGTCGTTGTTGGATGTCTACATAGGTGATCCTTGGTTTCAAAATTATTTTCTAGTGAACAAGTGTTATTAGTACATAAACTGTCATAACTATCCATCAAAAGATGCCCTGGAGGCTCAAATATGCTTTAAAGTTGTCTCTCTGAATTAGAGTAAGTAAATTACCAGCTTGATCTATACCTGTTCAAACTGAGCCTGTTCTCATAAAAGATAAATTTTAGTTTTTAGTGTCATCAACATGACATATCTCACAAGTCTTATGTCTGATTAAATTAAAAACAACAAAAAAAAAAATCTGAGGCCTTACTGTCCTGACAGAATCCTTTTAATTCCCAAACATTTTGCTAATATACTGCCAAATTAGAAATTTTCCACTTACAAAATTCACTCACTCTACATGAATATATACACTCTACACATATGTATTTATACATATATAAAGACCTATATACTGACTGAAGTATCAGGGCAGTACCTAACAAGGAAAGTCTTGTAACCTCCGCATCCCTTAAATGTGCCTCTGGCTACAACAGCTTTGGCCGTCACAAAAACTCCACCTCTGTACCAAAGAGCATTGCGGTGCTCCCAATCCCTCATAGGGCTGCTCACTGCTCACCCAGCAACTTCCATGAGAAACACTGCTCAAGCAAACGTCCTGGGGACATTGAGGACTCACCCAAGCGAGGGCAGGAGACACTGAGACACTTGGTGCCATCCTCTGCCAGAACACCACAGCACACGACTCCCCAGACACTGGTTGCACATGTAGTGTCCCCCCGAATTTTCACATTAAGTTCTAATTGTATTAATTTCCTGCTAAGACCCCAATCCACAGCCTGCCAAATCTCACAAAACCTGGAGATTCAACTGATACATTTTAGAGTTATTTTTTCCTTTGTACTTTTACCCTGTGAATGTTGCTTAAAGGATGGCCCTTCTGTGTTCTTTCCCTCCCTTCACCGCAAAATCGCATTTCAGAATGTACATTCAATCTCTGTATTCTTCACACTTGTTTTATTGAACATTCCAAATAAAAACCATTCATCCAGTATTTCACCAAATCCTCTGCATGACAATACTGACAGTTTCTCCGGGTTTGTTGTTGAAATGTCACAGTAATTTTTTATCAGCAATAAGATAAAATACAGAAAAGGGCATAGATTCACATTCTCATTTTCCAAATAAATTAAAGAGTCGTTGATTCTTAGAAAAGAAGTTTGCAAATACAAATCTCAGGAAAATTCCTTTCGCTCACTTTCCTCCAGGAGTAGTTAAAGGTGTACAAATATAGGAGTGGCAAATTCCAGAGGAACTTCAAATAGATTATTCTATTTAATCATATTTACCATAAGATGGTACTAATCCTTCCTTGCGGCCACATAATCTAAAGCTATATTTGGATACTGAGAAATCTTTGCTTGCAGGGAACGCAAACGATCATTGGCCTGATTTTTAATTTAAAGTGATTTTGGAACTTGCCTGCTTCCATACCCACTTGGATGGATTCTGACATAAGCCTGAAACAACTTCTTATTTCCCAGTATGAAAAGAAAAAAATAAAAAAAAGGAATTGCTTAAGCTTTCAGTCATCCCTCGACTGCGAACTCCCAGCGCAATCCAAGGGTGAAATCCTATCACTGTGAAAATCCTCCTTGCATCTGATATGCCCAGATTTCAAACCAGTCTCTGCTTCTCTGACAGTGACAAGGGTTTATAGTCATTGCATTCTGCAGGAGTCTAGCAACAATTTCAAACATAAATCTGGGGCTAGAGTACAAAACTACATCCTGAATAACCCTTTTATTATCAGGGAACTATTAAATCACCATAAGCTATTTCTTATCATCATTCTGCTGTAAAATTGATTATCAACATACAGCTACACCAGAAGCACATGGTCCAAAGAAATCTGATTGCAAACATGACTTCCAAAGAATAATTGCTTTCTTAAACCTTGGGGAAATGGGAAAACAAAGTCTACTGAAAATTAGAGATTAAGAACTTTATTTTCCCTCACTTATATACAATTCTGAACAAAGACTGTAGAAGCAGCAGCATGGCACTGGTTCTATATGTTAGATTTTTGTTACAGTAAAAACATACATTTAAAGAGTAAGCTTAAATATATTTTCAGCATCAGATAAAGGTATTTGTTACTTATTTGGGAATCAGAAAATGCCTGCATATACCATATATATAACACTAAGGGCCAGGATAAACTGACTTCAATTCTATGGTTTACAGACAGCAGAAAACCAAAAGGTAATGCAACTGCTGATTCGATATTCATCATGTTAGACTAACATTACCTCACCCAACCATCTGCAAGTGTCTGTCAAATGAGGTGCCCCTGTTGAAATACATATATTTTTCTCTTTTCACTAAAAAAAAAAAAAAAGCCCATTGTCCTTCCTGCCTCTTTCTCACTGTCTCTTGTTCAAAGGAGCCAGTTTAGAAGAAGCAAAGCAAAGACCCAGGCTTGGAAAAGATGCTTTGATACCTCCTGCTAAAGACACACATCTCGGTGTCTGCATGAGAAGCAACAAAGATTCCCTGCAGGTAAAATTACAAAGACTGCTTCTTTAAAGCTTGTCTTCAAAAGTCAAAGCCTGCTGCAAAACTGAAATCCTACTCTTGGATGGAGTTGGAAGTTTCCTTCCATCCGGTATCCTCAGGCTTAGAGATGCCAGGCCTTCTCTGCTTCCTCTCACAGAGATTGCCAGCTCCTATAGAGCAGCTCTTCACGTCGCACTTGATACTCATAGACATCGCTGCAAAAGACATCTCTCCCAACTTCCTCCTCAGTATTGAACTTGACAGAGAGTAAAAAAATTCTCCAAAGCCAAAATAGGGATGCATTATCCCTCAGGTACATATACAATCAATTCCCCTGCAAATGCTGTTAAAAAAAATCTGCTCAAAGATGAGGGGAAAAAAAAAAAATAAAGAAAAAAAAAAATCAGCATTTCATAATGTAACACACAAGGAGAAACTGCTGTGCTATCACAATAAAGTGATGACTTAGACACAGTCATGAAGGCACTGAAGTTGTGCACACGAGAGTCTGCAGTGGGTGGATGCTTTATTTAGGCAAGAGTTACCCATCTGTAACCGCGGGAGGGAGTTGGCAGATGGAGCTCCGGAGTTCCCTGCTGGAATGTGGCCAGGGCACTGCTGTTACCAGCTCCTCTCCTCTGAAACACAGAGGGAGAACTTGCATATCATATGCTAAAGCTATTAAAGAGCACTGAGCAACTCGGAACCGATTCCCTCTGCTCTGTTCTTTGCAGATCTATTTGTACCTGAAGGAGGAATGTATGAAACTCCCACCTCTCTACCACAATAGATTTATAGACTGAGTCTCTACAAGTATTCAGAACTGTAAGGACATGATGCAGTTTCAATTCCAGTTTTCAGTTTGGAATAACCTAAAAATCTTTTTCACAATCATATGATAAGTCTCATTACTACCTTCAAATAACAAAAATCCGACAGAATTAATGTTTCTTTAAAACTCTAAAAAATCTTAATTTTAAAATGCCTGCATGTCCAATAGTGACAGAAATCTTTTTCTAATATTATCTACCAAGTGTTTTAGTGGTATATAAATAGAGAAGAAGAATAGATAGTACATACCAAAGGAAACATTTCATGAAAAGAATCACTTTGAAGTTCACTTAGGCTTTGCTTCTGTAGGGTTATGCTCGTGTGTGTCCCTAAGCCTGGAGCATGAACAGAGGACATGGATTCATTCTGTTATCCTGCCTTTTCATGGGCATATTACTCAAGTGAAGGGATCTTAGCCTGGTTTCCAGGCAGAAAGCACTTCTCTGCAAATTCCAGTCATAGCCAAAGCATAGCATACACTGCTGCCACCTCTACTGCTCAGACACATCCTTTGCTTCATAGAAATTATCTGGAAAAGATGAGAGTTTGCAGCAGGAGTAGGAAACTTATTTTTCATTCACTGGAGACTAAACACAGACCTCTTTGGAACTCAGCTTTGACACTGGATGAAAGTAGTAGCTGTAATCATAAAGCTGAGCTATTCTTTCAGTTCACATGGAAAACTTGTACAAAGTAAATGGTTGTTTCATGAGCTCCTCAGATTGCAGCAAAAGGCATGTCATGAGTGGGTGTTAGCTTGAAGAACCAACTTTCTCCTTTAGCTTCTAAGCAGAGATAATGCAATAAGTTAGGTTCCTCCAGAAATATGTTTTCCTGTTAATACAACCTGAAATCCTCTTTCTCTGTTAAACCCTCTGACTTGCTCTGTTGAAATATACCATGTTTTTCTGCCTTCTGCTTCTCCTCTAGAGAAGACAATCTATCTGATCACACAAGAAGCCAGCATCTCAATGGAGAAAGATTTCCTCCTCAAAGAAGATTATTCAGAGGTGCATTAAGCTCTGCAGCCACCCCCTCAGTGTGCTGGACTCTGTCCAGGGTGGTTGCACTGCCTGCAGCTCCCCATCCCCACACTGGCCCTGGAGGAACACCCTGCCTGCCTCAGCCACCTTGTATTTATTGGAATGCCAACAATTCTTTTTCTCAGCAAAGCAGCACTGCAATTCATAATCTGAATACAGGGGTAAGGAAAAAGGAATAGCAAAAGAGATACATTAATCCCAAAATATACTTGAAAGGAGAAACAGGCCATAGCTGACCACAGGGACAAATGACTTGGCTTGGGGTAACTGCTGAGGCAGCGGCCTCAGCTGCCTGGGGCAACTGGAATGTTCACCAATCATCTCCTCAGCTGGCACAGCTCACACAACAGCACAAACCCACAGGGCACTTTTCTTCAAAAGCTACAAGGGAAATTGCAGTGAACTTCAATTCAGGAGCAGGTCAGACAACATGGTAGCTAAGAATAATAACCTTATCAGCCACTCCCAAGCAAGACACATCTTATGCTTATATTAAAAATGCAATTGACAAACCAAAGCTTTAAAGAAGGCATCTAGTCCTTTCAGGCTTGTTACAAGAGGTGACATCCCTGAGCAGAGATGGAAGTTCGCAGCTAGAGCTGGCCACTGACTGCTCACACATGGTGTTTTACACATCTCATTGCACAGCCTTTCCTGTGCTCTAAAAGTTCAGTAAAATCCCCTTAGCTCATAAGCTGCGAGACATATCACTTCTTTCTCAATGGAAAGGAAGGGAAAAGAAAGCAAAATACTTTGCATCTACCAAACAGAAAATACCTTTTCACAAACTGGCAATTTTTTCCAGGTCACATCTCTTTTTCCAAAGCAACTGAACTGTAATGTCACTTTTGTGTATGCATTTATGTATAAACAGCAAGGCATTTTCAACTTACACAAAAGCTTTCTGTAAAGAAAGCTTTCTGGGAACAGTGTTTGTTAACAGCGTAAATCCAAATATTTTCTGGACTGCAAAAGCAGTTACTATTCATGAAAGATGTACCTAAAGCATGAAGCACAGGTGTTTCAATTCTATCCATATATGTAAATATATATATATATTATATAAACACTACATATATTTCTATAATATTTTGTAAAAAACACAAACATTGAAGACATTTAAAGCTGCAGTATGCTACTTAGATGCACAATTTATGCTCACATCCTAGGAACACCAGTATCTCTGACTTTATTATTTCTTAACCATATGTCCCACCTGGCTTGTCTCCCTCTGGACCTGCTTGTAACTTGTCAAGTGCCACATGTCTGCAGTTACCAAAGGGTTAAGTCTCATGGAATAGAAACTACTTTCCAAATCAGAAAGCCTTTGTAGTGTGCTGTTCGTGTTGCAGGGAATCTCCAAATTGCTTCCAGACAGTGCTATTTTTATAATGCCATCACAAAAGAGAATCCTACCCTGCCCATTCATGATTTCAACTTTAGATGAGAAGTACATGTGTCCTACATCAGTCATTGCCCAAACTGCTGAACAAAACCTCTGATGCAAGTTCAGATACAGCATCAAGGAGGTCAGGACAGGAATAATGAAAGTCCTCTCCAATCCTCACTTTTAAAAACTCCACTCTTGCTGTCTGTGGGAACTGCACATCTTAACTTCTGGAGTTCCTTGGTTTTCATGTTTTAATTCAGTGAGCTAATCAGAATGTGAGCAGCTCTGGCACAAACTAAGCAAAGCCAGCAAGTACCAACTGCTACAGGTGCTCATAAGCAAAAATAGAGGGTAGCAAGAGAGAACCAGACAGGCTGACACTGCAAATGTTTTTGTTGTTCTTGTTATGGTCCCTTCATGATGTTTTACTTGGTCTGACATGGTTGAGTTTTTCTACTGCTTGTACAAAGCAATATTCCTGATCTGTATAGAAGCCTTGAAGTTTCCTTTCCACCAGTAACATACAGCACTTCTGCACAGCAATAGCCTGGAACTGCCCAGACCCAGCAGAAGGGGGTCATACCTCCAATATTCATTTCCTTCCCTATAGTTTCCAGCACACAATACACAGATGGGTCTTTGTCTTGCGTACCCAAGCGATGATCCACACAGCTTTTCATGGACTGAGGGAAAGGTGTCCTTTTACTTATCTCTAGAGTACATATGGAAACAAGAGCAAGGGCAAAGTGCCAGGCATCAGAAAAACCTGAGACTGACACTCATATGGGTTTTCAATTTCAAAGATATTAATTTACAGTTTAGCTCTCAGTTCAATTGCTCATACATAGTACGTAAGCAGGGAACCAAAGTAATGCACAAGTGCCTTTTTAAACGTTTCCTTCTGATGGCTATAAAGTGAGTTGTCAGCAAGTTTCACACAGTAAGGGAATAAGCACTACAAGGCTACAGCAGTTCCCATTCCCTTGCCAAGGGGAATGGGGCGAAGCACTGCTTCTTTGGGATTTGACACCATGTTCATTCCTGCATTCCCCTCTGTCTCCACCTTCCAATTTTGCTGTATGCAATTTTTTCATCCCACAGGGATGGAGTATTTATTAAACTTTTTCACCCCAGAAGTATCCTTTAGAATATCTATTAAATTTCACCTTTCCGGGGATGTTCAGAGAAATAGGTTGTTTATGGTTCAACCCAACATGAAATCCTAACACAGGTAACACTGTCGGTTTGTTAACTAAATCTGAAAGAGAGGTTGCACCTCAGACTTGGAGGAAGTGTATTTTGTTCACTTAAAAGTTTATTAAAAAAGGGAACACATTATTTGGCCACTGTGAGCTTTCATATCACATTACAAATAGCAGAGCATGGGCTTGCAGCATTCTAGAATTTCAGTTTTGAGTTATTGGTTTGGGTTTTGTCTGATTTGGGTTTCTTTTGGGGTAGGGGGAATTTATTTATTTCTTTATTAAAACAAAAACTATAATTCCAGAATTTCAGGTGGTTTGGAGGAGGTTTTTTGTGGTTGGAGGTGTTTTTGGCTGTACCTCTCAAGTTCTTTCATACTTTTTTATCAGTGTAAGTCTCAAAATAGTTTTAGATTCCTCACCACTTTCTATTGTTCATTTTCGCATCTAATGCTTTCAGAAGCCACAAATGAAGCCACATTCCAAATGCTCCAGTCATTGCATAAACTTGTGGGGAGCCACACAGCCCTTTCCCAAAACTCAGAGGAACTCTGGGAAGTTCTCAAAGAATAGGAGTTCGCTATTCAACTACAGCTGAATTTGAATGGGAATACCTCAGCATACAGCTGTGAAAATCTTTGTCATAAAACCCAGTGGAATTCAGATGTGTGTTAGAAATAAGTCGTCTGCTTCCAAAAAAAAAAACAAACAAAACCATTATTTTTTAGAATAAAATTTCCCCAAACCAGAAATTGTGTTTTAGATTACTTTTTAGTAAAACATTGTGCTAGAGAAAGCAAAACCCATGGTTTTAGCCTGGTAAATATGACAGAAAGGTTAAGTGAAAAACTTTTTTTTCTTTTAGAGAGACAACAAAGTTGCTTTTCTCCATTCCCGTTTATTACTTGGTCTTAAACTCAGGTTTCTTCCTTTTCACAAGCCTCTTCTCTTTTCTCCTCTGCTGCACAACTTAGTATAGAGTCCAAACTACCTGATGAGAATCACAGCTAAGAAAAAAACCCCACACATCTGTGCAGCATGGAAAAACATCAATCCCACAGCGACTTTCTGCAATGCTTTAAGGGCCTGTAGTTAGAATTCCCATGGTGAGTGAGAGAGGGAACAACAGAACATTAATTCAAACTTCATGAGCATAAAATTCAGAATTTTCTGCTCTATTTTATAGAAATACAGAACAAAATCATACAATTCTAACCCCATACATTTTCCAGCAGCAGAAGTTGTAAGCACTCTGCTACTATGAGTGATGTTATAAACAAGACTCCTTCGTTCTGAGCAATTTTAAGTTATGGCTTTTTGGAAGCCATAATGACCATACACCAAAACTGGGATTCACTAAAGCAGTTGGGCTCAAGTGTAGTTGCTACCATTCTTTAATCATTCAAGAGAGCATCTCTGTCACCAAGCCAGGAAGCCACAGCAGAATTCAAGATGTTAAGAAAACAGACTTCAAAGGCTAATGCAAACAATTTGTGCAAGTTTTTCTGTTTTCAAGATTAATAAAATACTCCCATTCTCAGATACAGCTCATATAAAATGTCTAATTATGCCTTTATAACTTAGAAAATTCTATATAAACAGGTCTGTCATTTTGTTCCAGAGTATTCCACCTGTAAAACTATTTATGTTGGGTAAATGCAGTTCAGCAGCACCACACAGGCCTGCATGTAGAAACTTGAAGTGTTTTAGATCACCCTTTCAAAAACCAGTCAATGCTGGCACATCCACAAATTGTTACTAGTTACTGATTTTGTAGGTTTTACCCCTGATTCTGTAGTGTTCTTTCTAAATACTGACTGATTTACCAGCCCCAGAAGTAAGGTGAATTTACCTGTGGGATTTTGCATGTCACATCCCTGATTCACAGGCTTCAAGAGTTGGCCTGCAAGAGCCTGTTTTCAAAACCTTTCCTAGAAAGAAATAAAAATTAAGCCCCCCAAGATTTATCAAGCCCCTAAAGGATTATGTGCAAAGAAGAAGCCTGTCTAATCAAGTCCTGGTGTCCATGTTGTAAAACCCCGTGTTAAACAGCAATAACTGATGTCTCCAATGAGTTTTAATTCAAGGTAAGGAAGCAAATTTACATTTTCTCCCTATGGTTATCATATGTTATGTTGTATAATCCCACAGTACCAGAGCAGCTGCATTACTGTCTCTGGATCAGACCTAATTACTATGGGGAGGACAGGGGGAAAATATTTGGAGATATCTTTGGCATTAAATAAATTGCAATGGTATTTATTCTACCACAAGAAAGCTTATTTTTATAACTCCATCAGAACAAAATCTTAAAAATTAAAGGCTCAGTGGTATTACAACCATACATTTCCACAAACAGCCCCGTATATCTACTCGCACAGAGAAAGAGGAAAGCAAATTCCATGATTCTCATACTTTCCTTTTCCTTTGTCACATTTAAATTCCTACAGTTTTAGTCCTTTTTGATTAGAAAGATGAATCACTGTATAAAAAACATCCAAAGCCACACCTGACGTTTCCCCAAGGCTTTCACTGCTGTTTTACAAAGATAAGCATCAACGTTCAACAAACAGGAGACCTCAACAACTGCCCATCTCTAACCTTCTGTTGGTTCAAAGTAAACTTAGATAAGGCCAGAGCTAAAGTTTTCAATTATAACATCTCGCCTTGTTGGTGTTGAGACCACCCACATTCCTCTAGATTTCTGGAATCTAGAGGATTTGGTAATTTTTTACTACGTGGTCCAGTTCTGACATATAAGTAGAAAGCCCACAAAAACTGTAGAATCTTGCAGAAAAGCTTTTAATGCTTATTTCAAAAAGGTAAATGAAAAGGTTTTAGCAATTTCTGTTACCATTCTAGTTAATATCTATCCATCTACTTTTTCTTTCTGGCAAATCTATGCGGTTTGAAGCTGCAGATCCTCATTCTGCCCCAAATAAACTCTATGAAGGTAAACATCACAAAATTTTGGTTAATGTATAGATATTCAGATGTTGGGTTTTGATTTCTTGGAGGGGAGGGGGGGTTTGGATTTGTTTAAGCAATGAAGCTGGCTTAATCACTCCTCAGGAACACAGAGAGATCAACTCCTCCTTTTAGCAGTTACTTCAGCTCGTTCTTTTCTTTAACTTTTTGTGCATTTAGAAGTCCAGGTCAGAGACAGCATATTCAAGGATTAGTTAGCTTTTTGTGAAGGCTACAATTCACCTACCAGGAACCTCCAGTTGCTGTAGAAGGTTTCTCCTTCGAACTGCTTGTGGAAGAACTCGTGCAGTGCCTGGCACACTTTTCAAGCTCCACCTAGTCCCACCTGGTTTGGGAATTAACCTCTTAACAACCCTGGGTGATTCACAGGAGCCATTAAGGTTTCTCTTTGCTAACAAGTGAACGCTTGGCACCTGCCCAAAATAATCACAGGAATGTAATCAGCTGCAGGTGTAAAGACAGCTTTTTAATTAACATTGTGCTATAATGCGTTGCTGTAAAGCTTCCTTTTCCTAGCATTTTTAGTTATTTTTAAGAAGAACATGCCATTCAGGCATAAGTTTGCTAAGAAATTACCCTATTTGAAAAAACAATCTCTGAAGTAACCTCTAGTGTTTAAAAAAAGGACAAATTTTAAAAAAGGGGATTTAGCACAGAAAGCCTCATTTAATAGTGGAACACATGAAATTCAGTGCTGGCTGTGATAATGAAATGCAGCTTTTTATTTTTAGTATAATGTTCAGATCTTTATTTTTAAGCACCTTTGGGAGCTGTTTTTATTTAACAGTGTTCCAGATCAGTGACTCTTCTCTTTCATCCACCACCTGGAAGTGAAAGGTGGAAGAATGGAGAAGAGAATGGTGGAAGAAAGGCATCAGTGCCCTTGGATTCAGCTCAGTGAAGTTATACAGCAACAATTTGTTAAATGTCCTAAAGTATTTAATTTTACTTGGAAAAGAGAAAAAAGAAAAGCCAAATGAATTTTAACCCTGTAAGGCAGGTAAACCTTTACAGCAATTCGGTTGTAGCCATTCCAGAAGCTGGCAGCATCAAGCATCAGCAATTCAGCCTCTATAAAAGCATGTCTATCGCACACTCTGATGGAGTCTTCAATATTTTGAGAATAAAATAAGAATCACACAATATTTCTGCTACTTACTGCATACAATCTGTCCTTTGGAATAAAGTCGCCATTGCTCACATCCAGTCTTCTTCATTAAAGTAGTCCTTTCTTGTCAAGTTGATCAAATCTGCTGATAAAGAAAAAATTTACAGTTGCAACATTATATTAAAAACATTCCACATTTTGTTTTCGAACAACTGAGGCTTCCCTTCTGTAATGAGTGTTGCATAGACATGTTTATGCACAGAGAAAGGCTTTCAGAATTTGGATTGCTAGACCTGCTCCATTTATACCACACGATAAACCCACCATTGCGACAGCTCAACTTTATCACAGCAGATGGATATTGTGTTTTACATGGAACGTGGGACTGTCTTAACTCTGGTTTTATTTGACAGGATTTTGTCTGCAATGTGGGCAGGACAGCCCAGCAACTGAGGTTGGGCTATGGCCAGAAACAGCACGTGGGGCAATGGAACAATCAGACACAGCCAGGCAGGTTCCCTGGAAGAGCAGGTGGCACAGCAGCACCCACACTGTGCTCAGAACCAGAACAAAACTAAAACTGGTGTTTCTCATATTATAAACTCTTTCAGAAGCGGGGGAAAAAGCATTCAAATAACAGAATTTTGTTTCTGTCTAAATGTCTTTAAGATCCGCCCTTAGGCATCACATGTGAATCTTAAGATAAATACCTTTAATAACCAGGATTTAACCATCCTATGATTCTAAATCTCAGCTAATTACCTTGTTTATTTTCCTGCCAAAATATGCAAGTTATGATAAATTACAAAAGATAGAAAAATACAAATAAAATTACAAATTTGCATAGATTATGAAACTGAAAAATACTAATTTTGATTTTTTACAAGAAATCATGTCCTTTGTTAGAGTAACTTGCCAGGTATTGTAAGGTGAGAAACAGTTTGTGGAAGCTCTGAACAGGACCTTGATACCAGATGGGCTGGACAAGCTGACTTCTAAAAGCATGTTATTAAAATCCACTATACCCCCCAAAGTGGAGGGAGCCAATGCTGATGTTATGGCTTCCTAATTAAAGAAATCTCCTAGGGATGGACCCACAGCCCCCAAGGTAAAAGCATTCCCTGTGAGGAGAAAACTTTGTTCCAGTGCTCAGTGCCACAGCTTTGGTTACTCTCACTATCTGCACTGAGGTGATACACATAATGTAACATTATTGTCTGTAACTGGTTTTCAATTAAGGGTCATTATTGGTGACACTGCATTGAGAACTAACTGTCAATCTTATGTCTACTGTATTCCTGGTGATTTTCTGTACCTTTAAAAATCTTGTGTCCTGGCTGCATACTTTCCTCAGACTGTCCTGTTCTGCAAACAAACCACTCACTATCTTCCCACAGTGTAACACAGAGATTTTGTCATTACATAGTTCCACATATCAGCACAGCCAGATTTCTTTTCCAAAATTAAATCTGTGCAAACTGGTAAATTGAATCAGGCTGAGCATGGCAGCAACTGTGGAGTGCCAGGCAAAGGTCACACTGCACAGCCAAGGGACAGCCCAGAGATGCCTGCCTGGTTTGCTCCTGCTCAGAGCCCAACCTTGTCCAACAGAAACCAGAACAGGGAAAAGGAAATGAACTGCCCCACAAAGAACCCAGCAAGAGGCACAGATTTAGTCAGAAAACTTAATTTTATGCTAAACAGAACTCCCTCATGTTCTTAGAGCCAAAGTGCAGCAAAAACACTGTTCTGCAACTGAAGTGAATGGAAAAATGTTGAGGAAGCCAGGATTGGACAAGACTTGTGAGTCACTACAGAGCTATCCAAAGGGATACAGAGGTCGTCCACTCGCTAGAACGTGGGCTGAAACAGTCACTGATTTCTTTTCCAAGAATCCCAACAAGAGGCACTCTCAGGGGAGCACAAGACAAGAGACTTTGCCATGACTGCAGCTACAAAGATGGCCACAGCTCAGAAACTCTGGCAGACAGTAGTGGCCACAGTAGGAAGTCAGTGCTGTACTCGGAGAGCTCCGAGAATGCAAGGCTCTTACAATGGCATCACTGCCAGGAGAGTTTGGGAGCACTAAATGTGTTTATACATTGACTTACTCTTATGCATTCTTATCAAAGAAAAGATCAAGGTTTAATGTTTGGGACTCAAGTTTTATGACTGTTTGGAGACAACTTTGGACATCCCTCTCTGAACTACTCAATAATGGGTATTCTTTGGTAGGAGGGAATGTACAATTGTGTTACAATTAGTGCTCCACACAGAATTTACCTCCCCACCTCTTTCCACAGAAGTGGTGAATTCCAACTACTGTTTCCAGACTAGTGAAAAAGACAGATGACTTCAGGAAATTAAAAATGTAGAAGACTAAATTTGATGATATTATAAACCAGCCTTTCTGCTTTGGGTTATGGATCAGCATTAAGGAGGTTAAATGCAAGAATTCATAATTCTATTTCATATATTATTAATTTTAAATCAATTTTTAAAATCTAACTCTAAGGCTCTAGATGATTTAACTTAATTACAAAATATGCTAAAATGCAATTAAACTAAAACACAAAACCTTGGTTACTTCCCTCTTCCATAACTTAAAATGGAAACATTTAATCTGCCTGACAGAGGCATGTTTTTTTCACCAGTATCCCTAGAAGTTACCAAATTCAGACTGTTTCTAAGTCCTGCAGAACCCTCATCTTTAAGCCCTTGCAAGATGACTTAGTGTGCAGCCCAGACAATTTAGTAATAGGGAAATATAGCTCTGGCAGCTCTACTATTTATATCTGTAGCACACATTAAAGAAACTCTGACATAAACTGGGTAGAACTAGTAGAAATTACCTTACATGACATTATAAAGTGCAGGCCCCATATAAAATTAAAGGTATAAAACATACAGTTTTAAAGGAGGAATTGGGAAAGGCAATGGAAATACAGGATCTCGATCTTTTCTGATTTATGAGTAACCCAAGGCTGAAGACAAAACCCTACAATTGGGGTTGTACAAGTTAATGACATACAGAAGTACAGATCAAAAGTGATCAGTCTGTAATTCTATGAAATCACGTCCTGTCAGCTGATTTTGTCACACTCCTGTCTGCCCAAAATTCATCATGGCCATTATTTTCATGCTCAAACCTCAATTTTGAACAACACATGGGTTGTTTACCTGGTTTATCATCCTTAAGCAGAATGAACAAGAACCAGGATTCACTTCTACTTACTTCTTTGAAACTTTCTGCTCTCAGTAGCATTTTTCAGTGTTGCTAAAGAGAGGGCTGAGCCACAGAGATTTGGTGTGAGAAGTTTCTTGGTGCCTGCAGTGCTTCAGAGACTGTTCTCTGCTTGCTTCAGATGCCTCTCTTATCACAGATTGATGAAGGTTCTTATTTAGATATAAGAAAAACAAAATTAAGTCAAAGTTGTGATGAGGATCTCTACTCAACCATGACCAAAAGCTCATATTTACCCATTAAAGCAGAGGTGGTATTTTGCAGCCACAACCACCTTTCCTCTGTATGATGACACATGTCACCCCCCCTGTAGCATTTTTCACAGTGTATGTATTTTAAATGGGGAAAGTAATCACAAAACTGTATAAAATCACTGTGCCAGATGTTGATGTAGTTGAAGAGGAATCCCAGAGATATTAGACTTGAAGCCACAGTTCATCTAGGAAGCCAACCTGGAAAACATGACTAGCGCTGTGGGTAATGTTGAAGTTCAAACATCTGTATTTTCTTCCAGAAAAGAAAAAAGCCACACCCTGGAATATTTTAGAGCTACATATATCAATGCATGCTCTGAAAACGCCATGAGCTTTAACATGATATTTTCTGTCTGCCTTTTAAAGTAACCTCGGTTTCAGTGTAGACATGACCCTTCATTTTTGTCTAGAAAAGATGACTAATAGGATTTTAGTTAGAAATGTGCAGTATTGAAAATATTACCCTGTGTTTTGCATCAACTGTCTGCACCAAGATGGGAAATATTAATCACTGTAGCAGTCTGCTGCTTACAAATAGATTAATTTAACAGATGTAAGATTTAAGTAAAACCCTGAGCTCATGATGAAATGTTTGGAGTAAATCCAGTACAAGGAAAATAAAACACAGAACTTATTAAAGGAGGCAATGTGACAGTGTCCTAAGCATCCTTATTCTTGCCTTCTTAGGAGGACACCCTGCTGGGGAACCTTGGGGAAGGAGAACTGTCTGCTACCTCGGGAAAAAATGGGGAATGAGAGAATCATCGGCCCTCACGTTTGGAAAGCTCAGTCATTACTTGCACAAGAGAAGAGAGTGCATGTGAAAATCCTAGACAATGGCATGATGCCTAAAAAGGGACACTCTTCTGTCTGACTTCCAGTGGTGATTAGATTTATGATCTGAGACACAAATAGTTCACTTGCATGAAAGTAAAGAGGATATTCGTTTCTAACCTGATGCAAAAGCCTATAGAAACAGCTAAAAATGTCTTCAATAGAATTTGGATCAGTGTCACTGAGCTAGAGGAAGACAAAATAAATTGTGCACTGCATTTTTTTTCCCTGGATAAAACACATAAAACCCACACAAATGAGAGCTCTTCTTTTAATTTTTTTTTAGTAAATCAGGACAAAAATCCTTCAAGAAAGATAATCCCTTTCAGTGATCAAAGTATTACCTCATCTCTCAAAGCATTATTAAAATACCATTTCCATAATGTCAGTTGGTCTTTCTACCACCGAGAAGGAAAATTTCAGTAAACAGAGTATTTAATTTGCAGTCTTACTACACAGCTAGAAATACACCAACAGGTTGTAATTCTTCAAGAATAATATGCTATATGCTGTGGTTACTTTTTGGCTTTCACATATTTCTAAGATAGACCAGTATTTCCATTTTTTAAACCAAGTTACTACAGCTTTAGCATATTTTAGATTACTGCTGCCAGAATATACCTAAACAATTGATGATTTAATTTTATTTTGTGGAAGGCCTTAGAAGTACCAGGCAAAGATTTTTTTGTAACAGCATTATGGTGAGAAGAGGAAAGACTAAGAGAGAGGGCATGTGCCAGGTGGGATTGCAAATCACAGTCAGAGCTACAGAGTAATAAACAGATGGGATGATTAAGCAAATTAAAGTCAGAAGTAATCTCCTGGCTAAATATTGTTGGGTATTTGGAGGTACTTCTGGGTTGACAGGAGTTATAAAGATGGCCAGCAGGTAGAATTTGGGGTTTGGGACAGGGGTGGAAGGTTTTTTCTTAGTTTTAAGCTCCATTATCATATTTTTTTCTGGGTAATATGAGAAAAAACTCAGAGATAACAATGAAATACATTCCTTGTTAAGATCATTTTCTTATTTCTATTACCAGTCTAACTTAGGAGAATAACAGGAAGTTTCCTGTTTCCCTCTCTGTTCCCTTAAAACTTAATCTATTTGGACTCTGTGGTCTAGATATGTTTTCATACTTTCTCTTATTTTTTCCCAGTAATTTATTCTAATACAAACATTAGTTCAGCATTCTTTTCAATGAGAGCAACGTTCCAATGCTCTCACTGTTGGTATTCTCTCTTACCAAGGAGGGGTTTTTTTCAGTACTACTAAGCTAAAGTTACTGTTTTGCTTTTCTTCACCTTCTTCCTCCTCTGGGGACTTAATGCAACTTTAATTTATGGATATACTTTCACACCAGGGATCAATTGATACAATATCAGTTTAAGGAAAGATAGTTAATGTGGGGTGAGGACAAGAGAGGAAGAATACTGACAGTAATTTACTTATCGACTTCACACCCTACCCCAAATTACTTCACCTACTGAATAGCTGCCATGTAGGGAGACACACAAATTGAAGGTGTGTGTCAGCATTTTCTCATCTCTATACCATTTTCCTCTTAGTAACACTTTTAGTTTAAAGGCAAAACACTGAATAACGTCTCAAAGTTTTAACCATGGTGTTGTCACATGCTTGGAGATGAACACAGGTAATACTAAAGTTTTGGGAGCAATTTCAGCAGCTCTCAAGTGGTTTATATTTTGTTATTGCTGTTGTAACTGAGCTGTGAAATACATAACTGCAAAAGCATCTTCCCTGTTGCAAAAGGCTCATGAGCCCTCACTTAAAGCAACTGAATGTAATTGTCTCTGTACAAGACCAGTTATGGGCAGCATGGGTAGTGTATACACATAATACTTGTACCAAGATTTCTGAAATTTAAAAAACAAAATTATATCCAGACCTACCTGTAATGTATCTCAAAAGTAAGAGCAGGCTTGGATCTAGAAAGCATCATTCAGTGCTACTTCAAGTGGGAGTAGGTGGGTTAAGGAATACATCTCTTCTTGACAGAACTAGAAACAAAGAAGAGGTTTCCCAAGCATTCAGCTTTCTGTCCCTTGACAAGCCTTGATATTTTCAGGTTTTAGACTGTCATGTTTGGAAGTACATTCTCCCTAATGTGCTGTTAGTGTTGAAAGCCTTCCCCACTAGAAGCAGAAACAGAGTAAGGACTCCCAAAGTCCAAATATTCCCCAGAATTCAATACTAATGAACAAAATAAAGAAGGCCTTTTTAAAAAGACACAGTGTATATACACAATGATAGATTTAAACCAATTAATTACATTCAGAAGAAAAACCTTAGGTTCATAATACACAGTTTTCTAAAAAATATCGCTGGTTTAGTAAGGCTTAAAAAAATAAATAAATAAAAATTGCTAGGAAAAATTAGTAAACAAAACATTTTCCTGTCAAGAAAACCTGAACAGCATTACTAGAGGTGCAGTACCCACCTGGGAAACAAATAGAGACTTTTTCCAGGGAAAGGAGATACCAAAGGAATGACCATGACAAAAATCTGAAAAATAAAAAGAAGACAAATTATACTGACGTATAGGGAGATGGGAATTAGTTGTCTGTCTTTAGTATATGAGAAGGTAAATTATTGAGGGGCATAAGAGGGGCACAAGAGATACCTTTGCACACAACAGCTTGTCACACCCTTGTCACAATGTGACAACATTGCCCCAGAATGCCAGAGGTCAAAAGTTACATGATTTCAACAGGCAATTTTATGAGTTGATAGTAAAATGTATTGATATTATAGCAGCAATAGCAGAAATACTCATCAAGATCTAATAAACAATTAGATATTACCTTTGATCACGTTAAATTTTAAGTATTTAAATCATGTATATGACCCAAAGCACTGCTTGCTCTATTCTCCTTAATGGCCAGAGATGAACAGGAACCTCAGGAAGGCAATTGAATTCATGGATAGGTTTTGCTTAGGTTAACTAAAATTGCTCCAAAACAGGTTGTGTACTCCCCTCAAACTGAGGATCCCAGTCAAGAAACAGCATCCCTAACCCTGACCTCTGACTCTCCTGCTAAGTGGGAAGGCCACCCCTTTACCAGCAGTACTGGCCAAACATGCTGGCACCAGGTTTCACATCACCGTGGCCATTAAAAGTAGAGGCAGCCAGGATTAGCTTCCATTACACAGAGTAATATTCCCTTGCAAAGTTATGCCAAAGGCTCTTTCAGCCCATAGATCACAACAAGCCAAGAATTCTCTACAATCCTCCCAAAGGTGAAGCACAGAATCTGACTCAGAAAGCAGTTTCAGCCACTCACCTCAACACATGTCCCTTCCTACTTTAGCTAAAATCTTTTCACACACACACACACTTGGACAAGTTGAGCTGGCATCATTTCTATTATTCATTACATCAAGAACTACTGTTAACTTACAATAATGACAATTTACTTCCTTAAGTTATAAGGCATCTTGGTAAAGCTAATACAAATTTTTTAGTCTGTTCTTTGTAATCAGTGTCCAGTAAAAATAGTTTGCCTGTAAACAATTAGCATAACTGCAAAATCTGTGAAGGTTTCCACAGCCTGCACTTCCAGCCACAGCAGCTGGAGGTGAGATACCTCTAGAACTGGTTGCATTACAAGTTGGTGTTCATTAAGACGCACTTCATGAAATGGTTGTTCTTTTGTTGATACAATTTATCGAATCATTTTTGGTGTCTAATTGGGTGGCAGGCAGTGCCATCCCAGAGGCAGGTTGTCACCGGCCCGGCGGTGCGGAGGGGCGCGCACAGATGTGCCCTGCCAGCGGTGTTAGCGCAGACCGACACTGACATCTGGTGCCAGCACAGTCATTTTACACCGGGACAAAGGTCCCACTTCGCAGCTCGCTCAAGAGCTGCTGGTTTGACACTAAGATAAATCAGCACCTCCTATTCAGCATCAAACCACCCCAAAATCTGACAAAAGGAAAGGAAATCTGAAAGAAAGGAAACAGGGAAAATGCCAAGGATATACTGACAGCTGGGAGAACAAAGTGAAAGTAATTTTTTCTGCAATGCATTTTTTCCAAAATGGTGCTATTGGCTATCATATCTCACAATAATTTTAGCTGCTGCTAAAATAGGGAGTTCCCTATTTTTGTGAGAATAGTATTAGCTCTGTCTTTGCCAAGATGAGCAGAGCTTGCGCACCAGAGAAAGCACAAGAGTTGCTTGCATTCTGAATGCATGGGCTTGGGTTGTGGCTGGCATGAGCTTACCTTGCTTGACCAACTACAACCACTCCATGTCCCATTTTGTGGGCTGGAGAATCACTCCATGCCAGGACTTTTTGGCTGCTTGCCCAGAACAAACTGTCACTGGGCAAGGGGGCATTGAGCCCAGCCTGTGTCAGTAAGTCTAGCACAGTCAGGGTTTGGGGGGCAATCTCCATATGTACAGTTAATGTCCATTTTCTTGCAGGCCTATCAATACCAAGGATATCAAAGGCAGGCTGGCACACCAGAGAGTATGATCCTGATGGCAATCCAAGGACTTTTTCCAAGGTTATGAAGAACCAATTACAACAGAGTACAGTGAGTATCTTAACTACTAAGGAACTAAACTTTTACATGCACTTGGTTCTGCTACCAGCTGCTTGTTTGAATATGTCCATGCAAGACGCACAGACCTGCCCCAACTACAAGCCAACCTCACTATTCTCTCATGCAAGTAGCCAACAGAGAACTATTTCCAAAGCGTAGCTGTTCTGTGCAGCAAAACGCTTTGCAACATGTTCTCATCCCCATAAAGGGCCGTGCAGCCAGCAAAGTGTTGTAATAATGTTATTTGCAAGAACAGACTTGGAAAATAATGGTTTTTTATTATTGCATCGTTGTGCCAGTGCAGACAGCATCCTGACTTACCAGATGTTTCTTATTTCTTTTTTTGTAAACTGCACTATGGTATTTCTAGAACTGAAGGTTTCAAACAAAGAGGTTTCTGTTACCTTAAGAAATACAATTTTAACACTGCCTCAAACATCTCTGATTATAGGAGTAAAGCTTGATTGAGATAAACACACCAAGCCTCCATGGATATCCACTTTGGATAACTCCTGTAAGCCCACCTCCTTGAAAAACATGGAAACAGCAATAAGCTCTGCAAGTTCCATGAATGGAAAAGCACTCATTTTGTGAAGTTTTGAGGTTTTGGGAGGGAGAGTTGTGCCTGTGGTTTTTGTCGGGTTTTCTTTTCTCTTTGTTTTTTTTTTATTTTCTAATGGAGACAGTGAAAAACATTGAAATCCCAGAACCACATAGGGGACTGTGTTTTGTAGGGAGAAACACAGAAAACTATTAAGAATTTTGACTGCATGTGCAAGGAAGGAGGTGCATCAGCATGACAACTTACAGAATGAAGTACTGTTTGCCTGACCAGTGCAAAGCCTTACAGACCAGCTTTCACTTCATCTAAACTAAGAAGGCAGGACCTTTTAAAAGTACCACAGCAACTTCAGCAGATGCGTGACTGAAGTTTGCAATTTTCCTCCTTGCAAGAGATGCCAGGACATTTTAGTTCTCTAAACAAGCAGCAGCAGCTTCTGCTATAAGGAAATATGAGCACATATAGAAGGCATACAGTTTATAGCCTATTATTTTTCTGCCTGCTTTTGCAATTCAGTGTGTGGCCATTACAAGAACGGCACTTGAATTACGGATGGTCCCCAAGCCCTACGTTATGAATGCACATTACTTTTGAAAAATAACTGTAAATCAAAGAATGTGGAAAACAAAGCGAAACTCTCTTTCTCTAGATAATAGATGAGACAGAAGGAATTTACTGGGGGAAGGGAACCAAAGCAATTCAAGCACAAAACCAGACAGTAAGGCAAAAAGCAATGGCAAATGAAGAAGTCTCCACAGCTCACCATGCAGTTCATAATTTAAAACAGTGTTACATGGAAGTAAAGATTGTCCTCTTTGGTATGTTTTCTGTCCCACTTCTGTATTTTCATTATAAGACCAACATCTTATTAAACCGGGACGGATTATTTGTTTTATTTACTGACCCTCACTACAAACAGGCAGACAGCTGGTCGAGGTGGCTGCTACAAAATGTTGTATTTTCATGCTCAGGGCCAAAAAAATTCATCTTCCTGTAGTATGCCTTTTATAACCGCTAATTGACTTCTATATCTTTACATCTACTACTAAGTATAGAGAGAGAGAAAACAGCCAGGTCACCTGTGATACAACCCATGGGCATAGTGAAAGAAAGTCTCCCTATGGTTTCAAAACTTGGCATTATTGCATGACTATGAATAATAACATGCAAAACTAAAAAATCACTTTTTTTTTTTATTCTTGCAATATCACATATATTTTTCCTCTGCCAGCATGTGTGGAAATTCAGGACCCACCATTACACAGTTTTAGATTTGGACACAGTGTCTTCAAAGCAAATAGTACCATGTCTGACTGTAACACTTCAATGTAGTTGTTCCTCCTTTAAGCTCTCATGTTGACTTTTTTTCTCCTTTTCACACCCTTTCCAAAGTTAGGACAAGGGGGATTCCTGGTATGCCCTTATAAACTCAGGTTTCTGGAAAGCAACTGTAAGGAGTAATAAGAGGTTTGCTTGTGTTATTCCACAGGCATTTCCAAAACATTCTCACGGCCTAATACTCAACTGTTTTGAGACTTCAAATGAACCAACTAGGAAAAAAAAAGAAAAAAAAAAAGTGGTCTCTACAACAAGAGCTAAGAATTTAATGAAGACTAAATTGATCCCTGTGTGCACCATTAGCAAGCATCTGTGTCTTTGAAGCATTTCCATTCACGGAGGCTGTCCAAGCTTCCTTCTGCTCCAAGCCCTTCTCATCGCAGTAACACACACTCAGCAACCAGAGTATTTATTCCCTCATCTTCCATCTCTCTAAGTCTGCTACAAGATCCTGCTTTCTTACCAGCAACAATTTGTACAACATTTTTGTTTCTGTGTGCTCTTTCCTATCCAGCATTGCTCGGAACACCAAGTGTCCTTCCCAGTGCCAGAGTGAAAGGTCTGCCCTTCCCAATAGTCAGTGGCATGAAGGCTTTGCCAAGGCAAGGTTTGAATTTTCACCAGAATTCTTCACAGGCACTGTGAAAGCAAGACAGGCATTGCTGCTCACTCTGCAGCATGTAGAGTGGGACAACTGACTCCCAAATCAGAAGTTATTAAACAAGATACACAACTAGTATCAAAAATAATTTATAGGAACCACAACAAGCATACTGAGAACCAACTTCAGTCTACTGGGCTTATTTTTCAAACAGTTTTACCAATTTCATTTAAACCTGACCTGAATATAAACAATAATATTGTTAGTTTTCCATTGCTTTCTCTGGGATATGATTTTAACCTGGGATGTAACACTTTGGTATCAACTGTTACACACATTAAAATGCATGTGAAACTATTCCACACATTTGGTGTGTGAACATGCACGCATTGACTTCTCTGCATTCCGCATGGGGTTTAGAGCAAGACAGCTCCAGCTGTCCATACAGAAACTCAGCCAGCTCCCAGAGTCCAAGGAGTGCTTGGAGTGTGCTTTTAAACCAACCTTGCCTGCCTTTGCAGAAGCCTCAGGCTGGCTTATGACTCTACCTGGAGTTTGTGCTCTGGGCACCCAGGAATCTCAGCCAAGTGTTGAGGCCTGAAACACTGTACGGTACCATGGGGATCATAAAAACCCCCAGCACGCTGCCTCTGGAAGCTCGCTGTGTGCAGGGAAGTTGTTCCTGCACTTCCACTACCTCTATCACCTGCCTTGTTCAGCATTATTTCTAAGTTAAGTTCTCCAGATTTGTTTCTCGAGCTCTTGCTGATCCTTACATAGCCACCACATAACAGCAACTCTGTTTAGCTACTTACTCACAACAAATCCTAAAAATGCAGACACGTGTCTCCAAAACCTTCTCTCAACAGACCTACCCACTTCCTGATGCTCACATGTTCAAGGGCAATTTGTTACAAGTGCATGTAAATATACTCAATTACCAGGCAAAACCAGGAATCTGCTGCCCTTGCAAGTTTCTCACCCTGAAGTCAAAGGCACAGCATGTTCGACAATGTAAATTTTTTTTTTTAACAGCACCTTTATATTTGCAATAAAAGATAGGGGAGAAATATTTTTTTTTTCCCACTTACATTCAAATTAAAGAAAAATTCCTTACAGCTGCTTCAAGTAGCTTGGGAAGTGTAATAGCATGGAGACTTATCTTGTTACTTTCCATGAAAATAGGTGGGCTGATGGTGGCCACGTTCATGTCACCACATTGCTGATAGCAAGGGGGAAATCATCTGCTGTGCAGGAGGTGCACTGAGTAGCAAGCTGCACGGTGGGGATCAAAGTCTGGAGTGTATCCATGCCTGGAAGACTTTATTATATCCATGTGAACATAGAGACATGCCCAGAATACAAGGGGTTGTCCTGGGTTTGACTTCCTAGACGGACAGAGAAAATATTTCTCTCCTTCCCACTTTACAGCTGCCCTTTCTGAAAACAAAGAGATTTCCAGCATACTTCAAGAAATAAAACATGTAACAGTAGATTTTCTGCCACTACAATTCATGCATTCTTCCTGCATTACTCCCTGACATTTGACACAGAAGCCTGAAAAAAAGGACCCAAGTTTCATGTGGTATCTGTTGCAGAATATAAAATTTTAGTAAACAATGGATTTTTTCCATTATTTGAACCATGTGTCTTCTACTCTGTAATCTACCACAGATGGCCTTTTTCTTGTTACATAGATGTAGCATCCACTATTTTTAAGGAGTTTATATGTATGTGTTTTATGAGGGAACAATATAATACCATGAATTCAAGCAAACATCTTTAAAACCAACGTGGAGGGTAGTTTATAGGGAAGCACAAAGCTGCCTGGCAGTGATGTATAAACAGAAGGGCCATTAAGCACAACAGAACTTTGACTACTGCAAGAGAAGGCAAGGCAAGTTCAGTTGCTGATTCTTTTTGAGCACACTCAACATTTTTAAGTGTTCAGAGTAACAGTTTCACATCTATTTCTGCATTAATTACCAGGCTGTTAATGATTTATTTGGTTTGAATTTAGAGCTTTCAAAAAAACTGACATAAAAATCAAACATACCCTTTAACACCTGTAAAAATACTGCCGTTAATGGATGTCTAGGAGAGTGGGTCAGAACAGAATAGCTGAACACAGATAAAAGACATTTTCCTTGGCCTTGATAGAGCTTTTTATTAGATACATATTTAAACTCCTTTATTCAAATCCTGGATAGAGTTTGAAAGTCTTTAGACAAAAAAATTGATCAGCTGGGTATTAGGAGATCTATGTGGTTCCTCTGACATAGGATAAATGAATTAAGGGTGTTGAAATGTTTCAGAGGTACTATTTAGAAACATATTATTGTTTAAAATGGTTTTGATTTACAAATGTAAAAGGAAAGATTTGTGAGAGTTGGACTATATTTCTGTGGCCATCAAATACTAGAAAGCAACAGGAAGAGAAAACCCTGCCTTATTTCAACAGCAGTTACCACTGATGTGTTTTGAGGGAATTTTTAAGGGATTGTTTCTTTCCATAAGGCAACTCAAATCCAACATGCAACACAGGCACAGGTACATCTTGAAAGATTTTGATAACCAGGGACTTTCTGGTTTTTTAATGCTATAGAATTTCATCTCCTCTCTATAATTTCCATGGAATTAGCAGAGTAAAGAAATCAATAATACATATATTAGTTTCATAAAATATTATTCATTAGTTTTGGGTATTGCTATGAAGTGTTACTTTTCTAAAATCTAACATTAACATCTCCAGAAACTAAATCCAAAAAGATTCAGAGGTGCCTGGTTCACTTGGGTACAGTTATTACAGCATTCAGCTGATGTCAGAAACAACAATTTCACACACTGGGAAACTCAACTTACAGTTCAGAAATACTTCTCCATATGATTCATACATCTTCATATTTCTATTTGGCCCCGCCACGGAGCTAAGTCCTATTAATTACTGACTTTCTTGGACTAGACTTCTCAAATCTGAACCACTACATTTCAGAGCTTCACATTTTTCCCAGAGATGATGTCTTAGTGCAATTAATATTTCAATAATGTAAATAATTTACCTGTTGGAAATTGAGTACTTATTAGAAATAAGTAATCATTTCCAATAGCAGAAACCTAGGCTTTGCCAGTAGGTTTTGTCATGGAAAATTCTATCATGACACTGCTATGTGTTGTCTCATTGTCATGAAGGGCCATAAGCATAACCAGATGGAAATCCACTTATTATTTTTCTTTCCCAGAAAGCATCTATTGTGGTGGCAGTTTAGCATTTGGTTCCCCAGCAATTCTAGTGGTAAATCTATTTTTGTGAGGAAATGGTCCTGTGATACCCTTGTGTACAGTGCTGGTGCCAGGCATCAGTGCAGCTCTGAGCTCAAGAGCAGATCCATCACAAGCAAGGGTAGAACAGTTGGGTTAACACAAGGCATGCCATGAAACTACTTAGTAACTCCTCAGACTCAGAATTACAGTCGTAACACGGCACAGGGAGACAGCAGAGAAGGTGATATGTGATGGAAAACAACCACATCTGCAAAGCATACTGAAGATAGACTTGTAGGACAGACTTAAGCTCAAGAAAATGCTTTCCATTGATCCAGAAAGGGACTTGTATAAATGTCTGAAATCAGTGGGTGAAGAAAGCTCTCACTGATGTGCAAAGCAGTGGCAGGTGCTATGCTATAGACTGTAGACTTGGCCAGTGCAGCTCCAAGGAATATCAGTGAAGTTCAAAGGTTAGTTTCAGGGTGTTTTTGTTTGACTGGCAAGAGTTTTAGATGGTTCCTGGGTTTCTTTTTATGGCCTCAAAACCAGTTGAACATAATCTCTGGAATATCTACTACTGCTTGCCCAGCTTTATTCTCCTCCTGTAGTTTTATGCCCCTTATTAAGGGGGGGGGAAATAATCCAACTTTCCATTCCCTTGCAACAAAGTGCTTCCAAATTTTGTCTTGCTGTATTTAAATCCATCCAAATGATTTGTGAAGTAACCCTGAAACAAGGAGAGACTGTGCCTCAGCACCAAGTTACTGTTCCTTGCAGTAAGGCAAAGCAAGCCTAGTTAGAAAATAAATCCTCCACAGAGCCAAGAGTTTGGGTAATAGAACAGAAAGAAAAATTACTCTGTAACAGCCCATTAAGGGGGTTCAAAACCTTGTTTCATTTTACTGTCTTGGAAAGCTGCTGGTATGTATCCAACCAAGTTTTGCTTGTATGTATACCAAGCTGATAAAGGCTAAAGCTACGGTGTATGGACACTTAAAATGATGAAAGCTTGGAAACTCCATGTATAGCATCCAACAGGCTCTAAAAGTCTTTGTTACATGAGCACGCTTAATTTTTTGGGGCGGAGGGGGGAGGTGAAGGAGGGGAAAAAACCTAAATAGTAAGGGGGAAAAATTAAAGCTGGAAAAAGTAAAGCCAGAGACTAAAGTACATAGCCCTGTTCTTTAACAACAAGGAAAAACCCACTGATGCAGATGAAACACAAAATGTGTCATGGAACCTATAATCCAACCCTCACAAGAAAGCAGGCTATGACTTAAAACACACAGCTCTCAAGTCTGACTTGAAAGAGATCTTTGAAGGCTGGTTCTGAAGGAACAAATGGCTCAATTACTAAATTAACCTAGTTTTCATATGCCTCAACTTTTACAAACCTCTGACGAAGTTTGGGTTCCCATTTGTATGGAGTGTTTTGTTGGACCCAGAACTGGGATTACAAAACCAGAAGTAAGTCTTAGCTGTAATATCACATCTTTTGCCACTGAATACACTGTGGATGGAAAGAACTGTAATAAACAGCACAGAATGTTCCAAAGGCTGGTAGAGATGAAAAATGTTGGGGTTTGGTTTTTTGTCCTGCTTGGACTAAGCTTTGTAAGCACAGACAAAAATGTGAGCAAGTTGCAGCTGATTCAGACCTAAGCAGATTTCAGCTCCAAACTGAAATGCAGTGGAGTTTTGCTGAATTCTTTAGTCACTTTTATTCCGAAGCAAAGGCAACTTCCTTTCTCTAACTGCAGCAACAAGAACAGGTCACAGTAGGACAGCTTGTATACCGAGCTAAGATGCAGTTTGATCATTTTCATGTAAAATAATTTTAAGACTGAAGCTAAAAATATTCAAAAATTTCCTGCAAAAGAATTTAGATAACTCCATGCTGAGGAAGAGGGGGTGATGCTGCCAGTTGTCCTATATTGGCACTTTCAGACATATAGGGGGCCAACTCTTCAATACTTGAAGGCTATTTCCAGGTCTAGGACTCTCACTCCCATTTTCATTACCTGATAGCATCATCTGAGATGCCACAGATTTCCCAACTCTCTTCAAAGTAGTTCAAAACATAAATTCACCAGTGCTTGTCTCAGGGACTTAGGCAGATTGACAATAAATAGTGCCTCATGCACTAGGCAATAACAGTGATTTATAAAAAAAAACGTTATAGACATATAAATTACATACATATGTAAATAAAACCTCCATTAACAAGGCAAAACTTGGATTATGTATTGCTGCCTCTGCTTTGCAGCAGTGTTTCTAAAGCAGGAACAGTAACTAGAAGATTAGAGGAGTTATGGAAAAACTGAGCTTTCAGTTGAAAAAAAAATCCACTGGTTTATTTTAGAAATTATTTAACTGGCAGTTGCTACACTTGGCCCTTTATCTGTTCCACAGCATAAACTCTGACAGTCTAATACACTCCTTCTTTCTTTCACTGCTGGCCAGTTCAAAGTGTGCATTTTCCAGCGACTATGTAATTCAGTTTTGGACTGATGTCATGGCTGCCACTCCAGCAGACCCATTAAAAACAAAAAACACACACATCTAGAACTTGAGCTGCTACCCAAACCAGAAACATGTGATTGCACAGCCACTCCACCTTAGAAATGGGCTTTGGTGTACAGCATCCCTCTCACTGAGAAATGCTGTGGAGTCTTCAAAACTAAAACACACAGGTTTAAGAGCATTTAAACTCCAGAAAACCAACACTGACCAGCATTACAAGAATATCGGATTGCCCCCAGACCATTTCTGACTGCAAATGTAGCCATAAAAATATAATAAACTGATGCAGCTGTAATACCCAGCAAAAGCACTGTGCTACCGATGTTCTCTCATGCAATTCTATTTGACTTCCCTGTAACACTACGTTAAAATGAGAAGGCCATTTCTTGGGGAAAAAAAGGTAAAAAAATTAAGCCATCAAACTGGGACCAAAATACAGAAGAAAATTCACTGTTCCTTCAAAATGGAATCTCTTGGGGAATGCTGCAAAAATGGAAAGAAAGGCTAAAAGCTTTTAAAATGAGAACTTGATGATGCTGAACAGAAGACAAGCTGCCAATAATCCATTTTCATGCACAAATCACTCATTTCACAGCCCACACACATTTGAGAAGAGATGAACAGAATTAAAAAACATGCTTTGGCAAATGCTTAATGAATATGCTTTCTTCCCTCTCAACTTAAAAAACCATGACATAGACATGAGGTTTTGCACTTTGTCATAGCAAGGCCAGGGTAGAAGAGCTTTACTTTAGATTTACAAATCATAAGATCAGTAGAATTCCTGAAAAAGAAGATTATATATATGGTACTAAAACTGTCATCAAGAAACAATTGCTAAGAATTCTAGAAAAAACATTTAAGGCTATTTCTGTCACTGATCTTGCCCAAATATACACAAGTCTAGAAACTGTGCTTCGAAAGCAGAAAATCCTGGCTAATCAATGTAGCTGTAATAGTAGAAAAATCAGTAGGGTTAACTATCAAGTTTTCCTCAGAATGCAGGGTACGCTGGCAAAGCAAGTGACAGGTTTAAGAAAAATATGCCAGTCATCTGGGCATGGAGAGCTAAGAGGTCAAAACAGACCACTGACATACATTTAAAGCAGACTGCTAAATACATTGATCAGGGCATTCTAACGAGCAATGAAAAGATACAGAAAACTTGACAAAACTATGTATCAACCTATCTTTGGTTTTGTTAACAAAAATTTTAAATATTTATGACTGATTTGTATTGCATGAACAAACCAAACTGCCTGTAAGTCAACTTTCTAACAGAAGTATTTTCGAGATGTTTGAAACACCCCAATCTCATTTACCCAGGAGCTGGAGTTTGCCATATATTTTCCTTCCCATTCATTTCAAACTTGTTAGGGGAACATAATAGTCAAGGCAGTAGTGAAAATTTTTCATTCACTACAGCCACTTACAGAAACAATCCCCTTTAAAATACTGAAATGGTGCATAGGGCAGCAGTGGAGTATCAGAAGATATCCAGAGAGCAAGCACAGACGATTTGTTACCTCGGGCTGTATCTATCTTTGGGGACAGAGGAACTAGTACAGTATTTCTTAGCTGTCCCTTCTTAGGAGCACACCCCCTTGCAAGGTCAGCTATGTACATCACACACCTGAATGATGCTTAAGACAACACAACAGCAACCTCATCGCTCCAGGTGTCAACAAAGTCCCACTGGAAGAAAAATATCATTCCTTACAGCAAGTGCTGATACAGATTTTGTGTAGCACAGGGAAAGACACGGCTGACAAGTCCTCTCTATTACAAAGCACTGACATTCATAAAGGAAGGGGGAAGACTTCAGAGAGATCCAGAGAACTGTTTAAATTACCAAGCTAACTCTTCTGAATTATTGCCAGTAAGTGCATTAAACATTCCAATGCCATAATGCAAACTACATAACAAGCTACTTCGTTTTCCTTCAGCCTCTCACCTCCTTTTCTTCCTTCATGAAGAAAAGGCATGGTCACTAAAGCATGCTTCCAGATACTTAGCGTTAAAGTATTTCCTTTTCCTTGCTTTGGTACCTTTTTGCAGCAAAACCACAGCAATGGTCAAAGCCTGTGACCTGACACACACAAATCAAAGTGATCTAATTATCCTTTTAAAGCAACACGTTTCAAAGCAAGGACATTCTAAACTCTGACAACTGCATTTACACTGTAGTTTGTCATCCTAAAACTACAATGACTTAAAAAACGTAACTAAAAAAGAAACCATCACAAAGAAATTCTTAACTCATTATTTATGCATATTCTGGGGAAAAAAATTCTGTGAATAATCAATAAACCAAACAAGAGGAAATTTCAGTTGCTACCTGGCTAGCACAAGCCAGTGACTAGCAGAGCATGTCACTGACTGAGAACATGACCTGACTTTTCCAGTTGTCTCTGTACAGGTACTGCTGGAAGACTCTGTTATTTGTCTTATTTACAAACTGAACAACTTAAGTGATTTTAGTAAATTAGGCAGAAGAACACATATGAAGCAGGAATTTTGAATAAATCTTAAAGTTAAGGCACAGTTTGAGCTGATATTATTGTAAGCATCACGTTATAAATTCAATCCTTAATGCAATTAACCAGGGAACACCCAATAGAAGGGAAAGTGAGGGCTGATGGGCACTTATAGAAGAGCACCAAACGATATCTGGCCATCAGTCATTTTATTCTGCCTTTCTGCTCCTGACAAATGCTGCTGTCACTCCTGCAGAGGAGGAGACCTTCCTGCTCTTCCAGTCAGCAAAGAACGAAGTGAAGTTACTGCTGAGCTGTTCAGTTTGGGGGGGTTGTGCTCATGTGGCACATCAGAGAGAGCTGCAAGGGCAATAAATATCTTGCAGACTGCCGTGATGTGCCACATGGAACTGGAGAGGGCCCAGGCTCCAACTGGGCACTGCAGCACGTGGGTCTTTGTTATCTGTGTTAACTTACCAGGTCTGTTATTAAAGACCAACCTTAGAACTCAAAGCTGCGCCCGTCTGGTCCCATTAAACCAAAGGCACAAACAGAAAGAGCCAAGATGGTACAGATTTTTTAGATATTAAGATCAAATTACTGGTTTTCAGTAATTCTTTTTTTAGAGCAGCACTAGCTAAGTTTGCATGAAATAACAACCAAATAAAACAGAAAACTGAAAAGAAACTACTGTGGAGTCAGAGAGATATATTCCATCAACATATTCAGCAACTCTCAACTACCTCATGGCAGCTTCAAGGGCTAGAAAAATAGCTTCCAGTTAGAAGGAAGATTTTCAGTTTAAAAATATTACTATCCTTTTAAACACTGGAAATGTTGTTCAAAAAGAGAGAGAGTGTGTNTGCCCAACAGCAGGTGTTAGGAGACAATCATGTGTATAGGTTAAACCTAGACTGGTATTTTCCCACTGTCTAGACACATGGAACTGGTCTCTGTAGGTAACTTTGAATCACTCAAACTATGTATAGTGTGACTGAAAATAGTGATAGTTTTGTACCAAGAATAATTTAAATATTAGCTAAAAAGATCATCCTTAAATTCCAAATAAGACATATATATATTAATTTATTCATCTATATTCAATTATTTTGAATAAGTATTTCTGGAATGCAAAACAAAGCTGTTCTTTTAGGTATCTAATGCTTACTTGCTCTTTTGAAAATGCTACATTTTGATAAAGCAGCATAAGAGATTGAGAGAAAATAATCCCACTACTGACCAAAGCCGGATGGAGGCAAGAATTCAAAATATTTGTGTTAATAGCATTTTTCTGGAAAATCACAAATCTCTCTACAAAAAGTAAGATGTTTAGTGCTCACACATGGAGTCTGTGAGCTGCAAAGGTTAGTGAAGAGAGCAGTGCAACATGACAAAAAGCAACATCATGCGGACAGCTGTGTCCTGTACTTTCTCTGTGTGTTTGCTTACAAGTATAACCCATGAAAATGCCTTTACACGTGAATTAGTCTGGAGTTCACAACATACAAATTCCTTTTGTTTTCACTTTGCCTCCTGCATCCATTATTCTAGTGTCACAGCTGTTATCCTACAGGTGGAAATCCAGTTTGGAGCATTCCAGTTACTCTCATCCCCACCTTTTATGGCATCATCTCTAGTATCAACCCCAGTTGTGCATCACAATTTATTTTGCTGGCTGCTGAATAGTGAAGTCAAAAGAGTTACATGGGGAAATCAACAATATTTACGAGTATCAAGGCCCTACATCAAAGTTGATCACAAAAAAAGCCAAAAGAGAACATTTATATCTCTATTTGTAATCTGGTGTTTTACAGCCTGGTTTTCAGAATGGTGGATCATTTATAT
Organism: Scytalopus superciliaris; assembly: GCA_013400415.1. Taxonomy (NCBI): domain Eukaryota; kingdom Metazoa; phylum Chordata; class Aves; order Passeriformes; family Rhinocryptidae; genus Scytalopus; species Scytalopus superciliaris. The sequence goes on along the minus strand of VXBX01001890.1, from coordinate 15,022 downwards.
TTCCCAGGAAGACAGGTGGCTGTGGAAAAACTCAAAACTGGGGAGAAAAGTGTCACTTGATATGGCATTATGTTAAGTGCTTGGAAGATGCCGGCCCTGGCCTGTTCAATACAGGAGGGTATTCTGTAGGTGTCTGGAATGTGCAATAACATTCTAATGTTTACCCTTGTCAGATGTTTACCCTATATTTCAAATAGGCCCTCAGAAAAAATCAGACAACAATCAAATCTCCCCTTCCTGCTACCCTCACTAATACAAATAAATATTTTGCAGTATAGCTAAAAAATCAGGACACCTCCTTGAGTAAGAATACAAGTCTTCTCTTTTTCCTACCAAAAGTCTGTATATTATTTTGATTAATTACATGTCAGAGATTTGCTTGGCGGGTTTAACAACATGAGGGAATGCTTTTTCCGCTATAACTAGAAAAAAAAAGTGATTCCAATTCAGCAGATGAATTATGCCTTTACTTTCCTCTGAAGAACTGACTTTGGAACGGCTTTAGGGAACACCTTAAAAATAACATGAGCTGGACACTTCTTTTACTCTCTGGGAGGGTCTGTTCTAGCGGACATCACTCTGAGTAAACACTGGAAAGAGCAACTGGCTGTTGTGATGCTCAAAATAACTAAAACTAAAATATTAAATAACAGTTTATAAACCCAAGTAATCTATGTGTAGAATACTGGTAAGTGACAAGTTTCACTGCTCAGAGAAGGTGGGATATGTCATGATAGACATAGGTAAGAAATACCTTGACAGAATACAAGTTGTTAATCATATACATTAACCAGTGTAGCTCTGGGCTCCTGGTGTTTTGCTCACATCAAAATGTTACCTGCAAGTTACCTGCTGTTTCATTTTTCAATGCAGAAATGGTTTGTTATCATTCACACAATAACAAAAAGGAACACAACAGATTCACTGCTAGAAAACTACTAACTACTGAATGCCATTCTTGTTAACAGCTGCTGTACCTCTTGCACCTCAGAACAAGCTAAGCTTTTCCCCACACACACCTAGGAGGAGCTGGTTTATTTAGGGTGAGACACAGGCTTTGCCCTTCTGCTACCTAAGCACCATACACATTCTGGCACTCAGAACAAGAAGTGATATAATTCAAGCAAAATGTTTTGCCTTGGAGAAGTAATCTTTTCGAGGCTCAGCTCTACTCCCGAAGTCTGAATGGAAACACACACAATTCAGGCTTCTCCAAGGGTTTTGGCTGGTGCTTCAGATTTCAGCGTACTTTTACTTCTCTTAAAATTAAATCCACAGTCTTAAGACTTTTGACTACACAAGGGCTGTAGACTCCCCTCAAATTTGCTAAAATTGTGAACAATATTGTGTGGAAAGGACTAAAAGGAGTTCACTCAAGTTTTGAGACTGTCCTGAAGATCTCTTGCTCGAGCAGCTAGTAATTAGTATTTTCAGTTCGTAATTAGTATTTTATTTCCTTTAAAAATTAAGCTGGCACATTCTGGAAAGCAGATCCTCCGTTTGCCTGGGGACAGACTTAAAAGTCTTTAAGCAAAGGGCAAATTACTTCCAACCACGTTTTCCTTACTTACACTAAGGACTCCTAAGGAACTAAAAAGCATGGCTAGGAAAGCATAAGGGCACTCACAACAGGGAACTAGAAAACAAGGCAGTTTATTCAAAACAAAAACGTCACTATTTTCCTTTCAATTAACTGATCAGCCTAAGCCTTACTTAACAGCTGACTCATTAGGCTCCAGCCACTCCTCTTGTCTATGCCAAAGCATCTTTCAGAGTGTGGGGAGGATGACTTAAGAGCTGACTTCATGTAAACTCAATCAGAGCTGAGCCCTGAATCCACAGCGAGGAGCTGGCACAAAGACAGCAGAGAAATGGATTTTGAAACCAGGTCAATAGATAAAGTGAACCAATAAACACCATGGAAAAGTATGATCTGATGCAGGTCCCGTAATATCTATCACAGATGTACTCTTCCTAAAGCTCAGACACAGGGGGATGTCCTTTAGCACCTGCTATGGTGACTATTGAGAGCTATCAGTATCTACACAGTGTATATTTAAACATATATCCTATTGCTGCACATAAATTATAACTTGGCCACACTCGCGTTCTGGGAGCTAATTTATTAAACACCAGTGTGTAACATAAGGTGCTCCACAGTTAGCTCAGTGGAAAAACTGATGAGATTGTTCCCCTGTAGCTTCTCCCTCAGCCTGCTGCCAGAGCTCAGGGCAGCTGCCAAGGGGTCGCACGGCCCTGAGAGTTGCACAGAAGTTAAACTGGGATCTATCCCACTGGGCTTCCCTGCTTTAGTAACTCCATACCTCTAATAGTTTGAACAGAAATCAGGATTTGTAAAGCTAACCAAGACCGAAAAGACAAAACCAAACACAACCCCTCCCACCTCAAAAAACAAAATAAAACAACAACACCACCAAAAACCTACAAAACCACGCAAAAGCTGCACAGATGATTTTCTTCCATCTCCTTTCTTTCTGTCTTCATTTATTTTCAGGCATTTCATATTAATCCTTCTAGTCAAAGAGTGTCCAGCACCTTCTTTCTCTCCTTTCATGTCACCCATTTAGTCTTTCAACAAATTCAGACCACACAAAAATTCATCTTTTGATTTTCCTTTGGATTTTCTTTTCTTGCTTTTTTTCACCTTTACAAGCAAACTGAAAACACTGTTGCCAAGGTGGGGGCAAATAGGTCTTTTCTGTCAATATTAACCTAGCTACCTGAAAGAACAAGCCTTACCAACATCATACCTGCTCTTAGTTTCTTTCACACATTTTAAATTAAAGGCATGCATTTCAACTTGAGTAACTTGAGAGGGAAATGTTACTTAAGGAAACCCAAGTACATAGGTACAGCCACATTCAACAAGTCAGCATAGCAGGCTTCAGCAGCTATGAAAGTTGCTTTCAACAGAATGGCCTCAGTATCACATCTAAAATTGCATTAAAAATATATCTGTTAAGATGGGTATGCCATGAGACTGTAATATTAGTCCCAAGCAAAAATAGGCCAAATGTGTTCTAGATAAAATTCAAACTTAGTACAAGAATGAGTTTCACACGAAATAGTTCAAACTGAGTAACTAAAGTGCTCATCACAATGCCGCTTTTACATCAGAATTGAAGATGCAACTATCGAGTTTGTTTACACTTTGATCGTCACAGTTTAAACTTGTTTGACATACTTAGTAGCCCACTTTATTTTTTGTAAACTGCTTTGAATTATAAAGCCATTTTAGAGATAAAATACAACTGCATTCTTTTTTCAGTGCATAATTCCCATTAAAAATATTTCCGGCACTTCCATTTCTAATGGGATGACCTAATGAAAGCATCTGAAAACAGATGCTTTTCAAATTATCCTCAAGGCAGAAGGGCTGGTGTCCTCCAGACTGCATGATGTTGCCAGTGGCAAGATCCTATCCTAAACAGGGTTATCACCATGCTCCCATCAAGGAAATTCACTTTACTCCATGTACATTGCACGATCCACTGGGAATATAGAAATAAACCTCTGTACACCTCCCTCTGTTGTCCTATTCAGGGTAAACAGTACCTACATTGTAAGTAATCTGTCCGTTTGATGGACTTGCAGCATGGTTGCCTGCAATTCTGTGATCATTTAGTACGAACTGAAAAGTTAAGTGTTCATACTCGCTGCTGTACTAAGATTGCTCGTGAAAACCCTTGGGCAAGATGCAAAGACCCTGATAAAGAAAGGCCTTTTTGCTGCAATTTTATTTGTCAAAGATCAGTCTGGTGATTTTCAGTGTTTGAAAGTTCTCTTCTTTGAGACTGTATGTAACTTAAGGGCTAACAAAGTGGGAGACAATGGTGGAAACTGGGTTCTCTGATTTCACCCACACAGCACAGGCATTTGGCAGCATAGTGTCTCTTCAACTGGCTCCACAAGTTTTCAAAACTCTGGGCTAGTGACCATTCCCAGAAAAAGGTCAGATGAAGTTTCATGCCCTTCTAGCCCTTTGGACTGCTGACTCTCCACCTCAAGTGCAAACTGCTTCTTGGTGTGCTCTTGACATTCCATAAATATCTGTTATGTGTCTGTGTCTTGCTCTAAGATCCTTTCACATGGGACACAAAGGGAAACACGCTCATCAATGTTAAGTCCCAAAACTTTCAGCCTTTTCGGACTGTACTTAGTGTTTACAACATTTAGCTTTGAACATTGTCTTTCTCTCTTTTCCAAAAGCCTCAGCATTTTCACCCAAGTATTAAGTTCAGTATCTTCTAAGAATTCCTGGAGGGCTTACCAAGTCAGAAAGCTGTAACATCAAACTGAAATGTGTCCCCTCACTTACCATATGCTCCGTTCACCTTTTGCCTTTTCAATATTGTCAAAAGAAAAGACTGTAAATATTTCTATCTTCACACAGTCTTGAATGCCCCCCCTTATTTTTTACGCATTGCTTCTCTTGCTGCTGGAAAACTCAGCTTTTCTTGAGCTTTCAAAGTCACAGAGAGACAAAAAACTATTCGATCCAAGACACATTTTTCATCTTGTTTGTGAGGAGGTCCTTTTTCATCCCTCTGTACCTGACATTAACACACCTCTTACGAATCTGGCATAAAATGTTAAATGCACCTGAACAAAAAGCTTGATAGATACTGAAAGCTATTTTTCAGCTTGAAGTTATGAAGCAAAATTATTACTATATATGCATCCACAAATAAAAAAGGAAATTAAATCTTGAGTGATATTGCCTCAAGATTATCCCAAGTTAGTTCCAGGTGACTGTGTTTTTGATATTAGGACATTCAGGGTCAAAGGAGGCTTTGTACTGAATGCCTGTGTAATCTAACGTGTGACAAAGTAAGCAGAAAACATATTTATTTCCTTTGGACTTTCAAGGCAACAAATAGCCCAGCTTGCAATTGAAGTGTTGATAGTAAGTTGCAGAGAAAAATATTTTTGTTGACTTCAGTCCATACAGAAGGGTCTGTCACAGAACTTTCATATTTATTCCATTTTATATGGGCTTATTCCTCAGTCCCTTCCACAAAGTTGCACAAACCGGTAAGAGACTTACAACAGCTCAGGAGACAAGAGGGTGAGAACTCTCTCTTGTGACAACACATGTACCCAAGGAAGAGAACAACAAGGAAAATTACCCAAATAACCAGCCTGTGCCAGACACCTGCCTACCAGATGCAACTAGGAAAGTCCGCCAGTGTGAATATAAACAAAAATGCTTCTTGTTACAACATTATAAAAGAGTGATACTCAGAAATTGCCTTTCACCAGTTACCTGTGATGGGCTTCAAGTAACAGAAAACAGGAAGAACCTGCAGCACTGCCCATGGACATAGTTTATTAATCCAGTAATATCATAGATCTTAAGCTTGTGGGCTCTTAGCAATAAATAGCAGCATCCAAGTGAATATTTCACCCAAACCATTCACCATGGTTTTCTCTTACACCACTTGCCTATTTTAATCTAAATTGAAAACTCATAATCCACAATGCTAACAACTGGTCTCTGTGGGCCTGAAGCACACACAGTCAAACAAAATGCAGAGGTAAGCAAATTTCAGCATTTGCCATAAGGCTGACTGAAGCCCGGTTTCTAGATTTGCACAGGAAACCTTTGTTGCATTTGGCAGCCACTCTCTTGCAGAGCTCTCAGAACTTTTTTNTTTTTTTTTTTTTTTTGGTCTACAGACATTATTGCTCAACAGAGGAAGAAAATTTAGCCAAAAAAGTCAGTTTCAGATACCTTTGCTATTTTACTTTGACAGCCTGGATTATTTTGGGTATTTCAAAAGCTGTACATCCTTTAGGACAAGATTATTTAACACTGCAAACTATAACCTTCAGTCCTGCTCCTCAGACCTGATACTTACTTAAGATCACAGATCCTACAGAAGTGGCTATGTGGCTGACAAACAATACATTTCACACAGAGACTGAGTACTTATCAAACTCTGTCCTGCCAGCCAAGTTCTTCAGTTCCTCCTATACCACCATGTAAGAGACTAAATATTTCCGATTCCTTTCTCTGCTCCATGCAGAAGTGACTGGAAGCACTGCAGTAACAAAATACCCAGTCTCTGGAGGAAGGGAGGGCCTCAAGTTGCTCAATAGCTAGTCTGCTGGCTGACCAAAGAAAAGATTTTAATGGCTCTGGCAGGAGCTCTGTCTGGCCTTTCACAGCCAGTAACAATGAGTTCTCCTAAATTATGACAGCTGCAAGTCTTAGGGAAGAGTGAAGGCAAAATATTTATTCACAAATGTCAAATAAAATCCTATTTATTCATCTCTGAGATAGGAAATATCCTCATGACATATCAATATAACTGAAAAAAGTGGGCACATGACAGAACCTTGCTGAAATCAAAGGACATTAGTTACCTGGACACCTATCAAGGCAGCAAAACAGCATGAACTGTGCCGGGGACATTTTTCTTCAGAGACAGAGGAAATTTCTAGGGAGTGTCAGTTTCTTTACCTCTGATATTAATCAAGAAGCTATTGAAATATTTGAAATTTGGAGGAAAACAATTTGGTAATGAAAATGTTTAGTGTTTTAAGCAAGAAAATCATACCAGTAGCACAGTAAAGACACTGAGCTTCAGGACAAAAAACCCTGAACTCATTTAACAGTTTTAGTCCAGTTTACAAGCAGAACAGCACTGAAGACAACAAAAAGCCTGAAAACAACTGAAACTACTCAAAACATACCACAAGAATTTAGATGAATTACCTTCAAAGAGGGTAGAATAGAAGCTGAAGTAATAAGGTCAAACTAGTCTGCCATAATAACTTGGGGATGTATTAACTTACCCAGAGCCAGTCATGAAATAAATACATAGTCAAGACAGCAGAAGGCATTGAAATGAAAGGAAAATTAAATAGAACCAAGACAAATAAGCAAATAATTGCAACTAAATATTTTTGCAGGAAAGAATTCAGAGGACCAGGTATCTCAAGAAGATTCTTTCTCACAGGAATAACAAGTATGGAAAACCAGGTAAATCTGGTTAAGACTACTTTTACCACAGTGTTCAAAGAATTTCAGCTGGCATAAACTTACCCCGATGTCCTAAAGCAGTACTGACCCAAGGTGTTTATTCATAAAAACAAGAATTTTACTCCAACAGAAAGAAAGAAAAACTAGATTTAAGTATAATTTGGAACAGGAGGCTGATTTAGTGTTTGTGAACCCAAATAAACACTTCCAACACACAGAATGTTTTCTCTCACCTCCATTTAACTATTTATAAACTGTATCAAACACCTGGTAAACTCCACCACCTCAGTGACTTCTAATGTAGGGGGGGTTTTACTGTGTTCTGATCCAGGTGGACCTAAAGCATCCTTTGTGGCAACATCAGGTTCTTTCTGCAAGAGTACATTTCAAGGGAATCATGAAATAAGTCCAAATGTTCATGCATGCTGGGATCCTTCATTAAAACCTGACACAATTTGAAGGCAGCAAAGACACTGGTGCTGCCTGCAAAACTATGGTACTACCCTTATTAGTTCATTGGAACAACACTTTCCTTCTAAGCCATGAAATCAGCTGGAGTTCATCACTATGAGCTCTTCCTTTGTCAGTGCCCTCCAAGTACACTGTGTGGATTGGGAGCACACTGTGCCAGTGGAACATGCAGCCTCCAGAAAAAAATGTCCTAATAAAAGCTACAAAACATTAGCAATGTGAATGATAGCAACAATTGCTAAAGGCAACGTGAACCGAAACCCAAAGACAATCTGCTACCACGTTCTAGCAAACTTTGGGGAAAGGGTATGTAAAGGATATAATGAATGTGCATACCATTTTATAAGATATTTCAGTTAGAATTAGGGCCTATGGATTAAGAAAGTGCAGCATTACAACTGAGCAGCTGTGTCTGGGTTAGGCAGGGGAGAATTTGGAGGGTGTCAGGTCTAAACCACACTTCATACAAGGTGTTACTTGCATGTAAGCTAGGAGATACTCTGTTAATTTACACTTGTCAGTTCAATAGGCTTTACAATACAAAGCTATCCTTGATGACTGACTGTTGTTTGTAGCAGCTACAAAGTTTCAGTTCAGAATACATCATGGTTTGTTTATATTAGTTTTTGCCTGATACTTAGAGCAGCAGCATTTACTCAGGATACTAAAAGCATTGTGCTAACATACACAACTACGTAACACACAACTCTGAAATAAACAGCATGTTTGGACTCTCCCCTCCAACATCCTTCTTTATGCAGAGATCATGGTAACAACCACTTGGCAACAAAACAGTTTTCCCTGCTATGAAACTCAATACAACTGTTCAAAAAAAAAACAAAAAAAAATCTACTCTGCAGCTGCTGCAAGAGAAAAATCCAAACCTTAGCAAGAGGCATCTGGACTCAGCACTTGGAAATAATTTGGGAAATGAGTTTTACCTCAACTTGAATATACTTATAAACTAGATTTTGTTGGCATTGTTTACCTCACAGGAGACCTGTAAATAGTAAAGGATACACACGCTTCTATGTCAGCCCATGTGTATCAGACAAATGCCACAAATGCCAAGGCATCAGTGCAAAATGCAGGAAGAAAGCAGAGGATACATTCCTCATGAGAAATAGATGTGTGAGAGGAAAGAACAAGTAAATCCTGCTAGTTGAATTATCAGAAAAGGGCAAGTGGATAAACATTTGACCTATTATATTACATTATTTGGGATAGGACAATCACCAGTTCTGAAGTATCACTTCCTGTGATTCATCTGTGGACCCCTGAGGTTCTTTCAGAGTTCTCTTCCATTAAGGTAAACACACCTCTTGTAAGGAATACTTTAATTAATGAAACACTGGGAGAAAAAATAAGAGTATGCTTGCTTCCTGAATTGCTTCTCAAAAAGTAGTGCAGGCCAATCCTAATGAACTAATGCAGAAAAGTACCATTGTTTCCATGAATTCCAAGTTTTTGCAATGAGACTTTTCACAAAGACAATAAAAGCTGCACCAAGACCCAGTCTCTTCGGCCTGGTTCCACCCAGTCACTGGGAGTGTAATCCAGTGCTGGACTCAGTTCTTGCTGGTTTCAAAAGGAATGGGTTAGGATTTTAAAAAATGGGGTGACTATCAGTAGTAGGGAATTAACACAAGTCAGATGCAAAGAGAACAGTAAAGCTTACAACCTCCTGCTTTGTGGTTGGAAACACGAAGAGCTGGAGAACACTGTTTACACATAGAAATGCATAGTTACAGCCGGTTTGTATCAGAGGAAAGGCTGTGAACATTTGTTAGACTACAGGCACAAACTTTCTAAAGACTGAGAGTCTCTCCTTTTGTTCCAGAATCTTTTTGTTATTACTGCAATAGTTACCTTCCCTAGCTGAACACAGCTTGGCCTCCTTTGCTAGTGGTAATAAAAATACTATCTTCAAATACCTTATGGAACAGGGGACATTAGAGATTCAGCAGCTGCTTGAGGTAAATAAGATTGAGGCTCATTTTATCCCCACTCCTCTCAAACTGTATCCTTGCTTACTAACAGCCACTGTTTAAAGAACAAAACCGTGAAGCAAGATCTACACGTGCAATAAAATATACTTAGAGTATGTCTGTCTTTTTATAGCAGATTCTCTGCACGGAACTGTCTCAGTTTAGAAAGAATTTACAGATGCAGGCTCTGTTTTGCTTATCAGGTTGTCTCTGGAATACTCAGCATCTGTTTTGGCAGTTATGAGTTGCTCTGTTTGCATTTTCATGGAAAGGAAAACTTGTCCAGCAGTAGCCAATGCCTTATTGATAAAGTAACTGAAAGTCATTTAGTGTCATGGTTGATTATGAAGGACTTACTTATTTCAGGCTTCTTTTTGTTACCAGAATAGTGGAGAGACACCAGAACATAAAGCCACCATCACACCTCTACACCTGGCTGGTACTAATAAGCAGTTAATAACAATGGGGTTTGACTGGCACTGCCACCACAGAAGTGTGCAAGACATCATATCTAGTTTTCAATGAGCAAAAGGAGCTGTAAAATGCACGTGGACCAACACTGCCTCCACTCTCTCTATTGGGTCAATCGGGAAGACACTCATGGCACTTGTGTCTCCTGTTGAAACCCTGACTCTTCTGTGATCACCCTGGTGTAAGATGCAGATAATGTAGATGATGCACAGCTTTTAAAATCTACCATATGGGACACCACATACACAGGACCATATAAGGGTCCCATAGCAAGGCTAGAAGACTATTCACAACCTGCACACAAAAGCACATCTGTGCCTGTATGGAGTTCAGTTGGTACCACAGCTCCATAGAATGCCCTTTCCAAAGGAAAAGGCACAATCCCATGGATGAAGAAAAGGTCAAGCACACCCACACCACCCCAAGGTGAGCTTCTGCTGGCCTTTTACCTTACAGTTTTTTCTTTTTCCATAAAAGAAAGAGATTATTAACTACTATAAATGGTCAGAAAATAGTAACTATTCCCTTTTTTTTCCCATTAAGAAAAAAATCCAAGAATGCATGGAGAAGGAAGAAATTTCAGTGAAATCCCTGTTGGCAAATTCTGACATGAACTCTCCATTTTATTTACCTGCAAGGTTTCTCACCATGTCATTACATCCCTAGCAGGTAACTGATACCTCCTTATTACACAATTTTGGTAAAAAAAATTCCAACCAGCTCTATCATCAAACTAAATATACTCAAGTACTTATGCGCCAAAATTTCCAAGGACCTTAAAAGAACTTGTAAAATCAAACTAGTATAAGAGTATAAGAGACACTATAATCAAGAACTCTGCAATATTAAAGTATTCTTATAACCTTCAAAAGAAAAGAGTACATTCAAAATTAACTAATTAAAATTAAAGTATATAACTGAGTGTTTCACAATTTATGAGAGACCAAAGCATACAAGGAGGTGATATTATTTTAAAGGCCAACTTCAGAATCTCTATCAAAATTCAGATTTCCATTTATAAAATCTACATCTACTCATTCTCACCATATGCTTACTCCCTCAAATTAGACATGTCTCAAAACAAAACTTATTAAAAAAAATATTAAAGGATTTACATATGTTTTAAAATAAAAATACTGGCTAAAATATTTTTATTATGATGCATTGGTCCATTATGATCTCAGTAAGAAAGGGTCTCATACTGTGCAAGTTATCACTTAAAATGCTCTTTTGAAGGTCTGACACTATAAAGAGAGAACAGTACAGGTAATTTCAAATCCCTTTAGATGGTAGAAACGCCTGGTGGTGTAGCATCAGACTGGCCTCTGGTCCACTTGCAGCATGCCAGGAAAACGCCTCCATGGAAGAGATTCTCCCCTTTCAGCCATGAAGATTCTACCACAGGATTCAAAAGCCACTCTGTTGGCCATTCCCAGTGTCAAACGAGGGATGTTCTGGTAAGAACCCCGTGCTGCATTCCCAAAGGCCAGGCAGGTAGTTTAAGCACTGGAACTGGATGGGAGCTGCCTGGAGGCTGCTCTGTTTCAATGAGCTGGCTCATTTCATCCTGTGGCCAAGGGGGTTGTGCACCACAACAGGAGCCCAAGGTCAGGCTACACCCCAGCACAGCACAGACTGGGTGTGCTCAGGTTAACTGCCCCCTGGATCACTAACTCCTCCATGTCCAACGCCCTTCCAGTCAGGATCGCTGCTACATGTCGTAACAGTTATTAAGATGAGCACTTACACTTTCATTATTCTTGTGCTTTTTCATTTTGGTGACACGGAGAGGTTTTCATGGTGTCACACAAGATGCCATCACCTGCTGACCACTGCTAAGGAAACAGAGTGTGTCACACAATGGATTCCCTCCAGGTGACTGCCTTCCCTTTGCCTGCAGCGGATCCAGCAGGATGACACGAGTGTGCTGGTTATGGCAAGGCTGGGTTGGTGCTGAGACTTCTAAGGAGCACCACGGCTTAGGCAAACTCCGCTTTCCTGGGATTCTGGACTTCCAGCAGAGTTGTTAATGTTGCAGACGTTCCTCCAGCACCCTCTAGTGCTGCCGCCAGCTATGACTCGTTATTACAAGTGGGACACGATCTCATTACAAACCAGCCCTCCCCTCGCAGCAGAGCTGCTTTCCCAACTTGAAAACTACTGACGTGCCCCGCTGCAGGAGCTTCCCACAACACACGTGTCCCTGTCACATACTCAGTTCTCACCTCTGTCATGTTAATTTTTCTTTCACTAAACGAGATGCTAGTTTTTTATGTACCACAGAAAGAAAAACAGTACAATTTCCCTTCAAATAAATATATTCCCCAAACTGAAATCAGCACGAATTCACTGGATTTGCTTTAAGTCAGTTTACACAGGCAAATCAGTTATCAACTCTTTGAGTCAGTCACATCACTCCTAAATGATGGAGTTGTTAAAACAAGCAGCCTTTCTTACCTCTTATGTCCTTACAGAAGACCTCAAGGCATGAACTTCAGAAACCTCTTTGCAGTCCGCAAACTATCTGAGAAAGACAAAAGATGGAAGATCTGTCACTAGCAGCAATTTTTTCTATTATTTTGATTTATGATGACAAAAAGCCACTCAAGACCAACAGTGCAGTTTGCAAAAGGAACAGATTTTGATATTCATGCTGAAATGTAGCCCAGTGGGATCCCAGCTGGATCAAAGGTGTGTGCAGGGGACAGCAAGGGAGTTAACACAGCTCTCTCTGAGCATTCTTCAGACAATATTCTATTAAGGAGCAAGGTTGGGATCAAATAGGGTGCAAGAAATTAATAAATCCACTGCAACCAAAGTCGAATGTAAAAGGTAATTAGCATTTCAAATTAATATTTGTCCTATATTGTACTGCTGACTTCATGAATTGCAGAATTGTACAGTAGTGTATCACACCCTGCCTTAGGGACTGTCATTCTGCTCCCTTGAATTCAGCACTGTGGTTTTTGCTCTTGATCACTCTTACACTGTATCATTTACATGGGATTTCACAAATGTCTGAACAGTTTAAAAGATTAACAGTCTAGACACAGCACATAAACCTAACCAGTAACACTTGTTTAGGAGCACCTGCTCAGAAAGAACTTGCCTCTTTGCCTGCAAGAATTTCCTTCTAAGCAGATAATATATACAAAAGTAATTCTGCTTTAAACTACAATATTAAAATAAGTGTTGCAAAAATTACAACTGCATTTTCTCCAACTGATTTGCCTATAATTATTTACACAGTCCCACAGTGAATTCTAAATGCAAAGAAATCTTTGCCCAATACATGGACTATTTTCTTGATTCATTGCAATGCATAAAAAGAGTTGTGAAAATTACACCTTGTAGTACTTCTTTCAGAAGTGGTTGTATTCCTGTTGATTAATTTCTCCTAAGTAACCATCACTGGAATACACTAAATCAAAACATTACAAAATATTACTATGGGAAAGAAAAAGGCAAATTTCTTTGGACAGACAGCTATGAATTTTATATACTGAAAGTGTAAATTTAAACAAATAAAACCATACAAAGCCACCACTTCAAACAAATAACAAACATGTTAGATTAGTTTTGCTCCTTATCCGCTTGAATACTACAAACCAGACACTTTCAGTATTTCCTACTACCTCAACTTCCAAAAACTGCTACAGGGAAGTTTTGAGTTTTTTATAAACCTTTGCACCAAGCCACATTTTCTCCTCTTAAAAATATAGGTTATGACACTGAACAAAAAAGGCTGAGTGCATTTTAAAAAACAAGAACAAAACTTTTTTTTTTTTTTTATACACACAGAGGACTCCTAAAAAATTTATGGCAAATATTTTAACCTTGAATAGGGTTGTGTCTCTATAGCAGACCTAATATATACCCTCCAGGTCTGGGGGTCTTCTTGAGCTCTAGGTGGTTTATCAGCCTCAAAGTGTATGTCAGAGTTCTTAAAATGATAAAACTAAATGTGCATTACAACAGTATAACAAAAATGTATGCACAAGACATTTGTCTTTCTCCTTCATTCGGGAGACAACTGAACAAGCCAAGTTGCTGCGTTTTAGCTGGACTCGACTGCATTTCGTGCAGACCCGGACTAAAGAAGCCTTTTCCGATTTACATCATAATGTGGATTAAAGGGACTGTCTTTTCCTAGAGAGCTTGTCTTTTCCTGGGTGTCAGGACTCTGTTTTTGCCCCTGTTCTGTGGCTCTCAGTTCGGGGTGCATTTGCCCCTGGGCTCTGACACGCTCCCGATCCGGAGGGGGCGGCGGCTCTGCCACCCCACGCCAGCCTCAGGCACAGCCCCGAACCCTGCCCTCGGCCCCGGGAACCTCACAGTGTGCAATTGGCAAAGCCCCGAGCCCCTGGGTGCGCTGTGCTCTGCCCCGGCTGCCGGGAACACAAGCACGGCACCCCGCTGCCCGCCGCACCCCCTGCGCACCATCCTCGCTCGGCTCCGGAACCGGGCTTTGATCAGCAGCGGGGAAAGGGACATACCTTGGCTTGCAGCGGGATAATCACAGCTACACCCCCCCCGCCCCAGAGCACACCTGTCGCTGTGACTGTGGAGTGGCACCGCTTAAAAATCGATTACAGGCATGCCAGAGGCACAGCCGTGCGAGAGCTGCGCTTGCTGTCCCAGAGCAGCACAGATCACGGTTTGTTTCAGGCACCCCATCGCCCCCGGCAGCGCTTCCCTCACACACGGCACGGGCTGCCCGGGGGGGCCGCTGTCCCCGGGGGTGCTCAAGGGGGGCCGGGCCATGGCTGCTAA